>SZWC01005750.1:79692-95828 GCA_023375785.1 Penium margaritaceum | reverse complement strand
CCCTCCCCCCCCATGGCTTAGGCTCGAAGGTAGAGTTGAGGTATCACAACACGGCCGCCCCCCCCCTCCCCCCCCCCCAGGTCGCGAGCATATTCTATATTGTGCGTACGAGGATTCAGACCCAGGACCTACCCCTACATAATCTAACTCTATAAGCATTAAGCCAACTCCCATGGTGTTTATATGATGTCCAAATGACATTATAAGAGTTCTTATGGGTAAAGGGCATAAAGTAAGGGGGTGTAAGATGAGAGGGTAGTTTTCAAAAGTATGAATGATAACAAAGTTAGTTTAATCATAAAAAATTGACGCAGATGTACTTTTAAATTTTGTAACTTCGAGCTTGAATAACCTCTCAACCATTGCTCTGATTGACCAGCCATAAGAAGGAAAGTTGTCTACACACAGATACTCTTTGTATGATATTCAGTGACACAAGCATACTATGGTTGGTCATTGTGCATGGTAGCCACACCGGGCCACCACTTATCGAAGGTCTTTGTACTTGTTAGTCGATACCGAGTATTCCCAAACCATTGTTTCCCCCTCTGCCCATTTTTGACTTGTATTATGAGTTGTGAACGTTGACCAAACACACTCAACTTCTTTGGTCATGAGCAGTGATGTATGCCTACTTGGGAAGGCCATTGTGCACGGTAGCCACCCCGTGCCAATACATACGAAAAATCTTTGTACATTCTAGAAGATACACAGTGTTTTGAAACCATGTTTTCCCCCTCTGACCATTTGTGACTCATGTTATGGACTGTGAACGTTGACCACCCATATTGAAATTCTTTGGTCATGGTAAGTGACATATGCCTAGTTTGGTTTGTTACTGTACATGGTTACCACACCGTGTCACTACGTATTGAAGGTCTTTGTGCTTTCTAGTTGATAGCTAGTGTTCCCAAAACATTTTTACCCCCCTCTGACTATCAGTGACTGGTGTTGTGAGTTGTCAATGCTGACCACATGATGTGAAATTCGTTGGTCATGGTCAGTGACATATGCATACTTTGGTTGGTCACTGTGCATGGTAGCCACGCCGTGCCACTACATATTGAAGGTATTTGTACTTGCTAGTCAATAACTAGTATTCACAAACAATTATCTTTCACCCTGCCCATTTGGGCTCGTGTTATGATCTGTCAAAGTTTACCACACTTAGTGACATTATTTGGTCATGGTCAGTGACATATGCCTACTTTGGTTGGGCATCGTGCATGGTATCCACACCGTGCCACAACGTATTGAAGGTCCTTGTGCTTGCTAGTTGATACCTCGTGTTCCCAAACCATTGTCTCCCCATCTGACCATTTGTGACTCCTATTATGAGTTGTCAACGCTGACCACACACAGCGGATTTCTTTGGTCAAAGGTAGTACATATGCCTACTTTGGTCGGCCATTGTGCATGGTAGCCACACCGTGCTACTACTGACTGAAGGTCGCTGTACTTGCTAGTTGATAACTGATATTCCCAAACCATTGTTTCCTCCCCTGACCGTTTGTGACTCGTGTCATGGTTGGTCAAAGTTGACCACCCATATTGAAATTCTCTGGTCATGGTCACTGACATATGCCTAGTTTGGTTGTTTGGTGTGCATATCAGCCACACCGTGCCACTACGCATAGAAGTTCTGTGTCCTTTCTAGTCAATACATATGGTTCCCAAACAATTGTCTCTCCCTCTGACCACCTGTGACTCGTGTTATGAGTTGTCAATGTTGACCACACATAGTGGACTTCTTCCGTCATAGTCAGTGACATATGCATCCTTTGGTTGTTCACTGTGAATGCTAGCCACACCGTGCCATTACTTGGTGAATATCTTTCTACTTGCTAGTTGATAACCAGTGTTCCCAACCCATAGTTTCCCCCACTGACCATTTGTGACTCCTATTATGCGTTTTCAACGTTGACCACACACTGTGCAATCCGTTTGGTTATGGTTAGTGACATATGCCTACTTTGGTTTGTCACTGTACCTGGTTACCACGCCGTGTCACTACGTATCGAAGGTCTTTGTGCATTCTAGTTGATAGCTAGTGTTCTCAAACCATTGTTAGGCCCTCTGAATATGTGTGACTCGTGTTGTGAGTTTTCAACATTGACCACATGAAGTGAAACTCTTTGGTCATGATCAGCGATGTATGCATACTTTGATTGGTCCCTGTGCATTGTAGCCACACTGTGCCACTACACATTGATGGTATTTCTACTTGCTAGTCAATAACTAGTATTTAGAAACCATTATCGACCACTCTGACCATTTCTGACTCGTGTTATGAGCTCTCAAAGTTTACCACACATGGTGACATTCTTTGATCATGGTCAGTGACATATGCATACCTTGGTTGTTCATCGTGCATGGTATCCACACCGTGCCACAACCCATTGAAGGTCATTGTGCTTGCTAGTTGACACCTAGTGTTCCCAAACAACAGTTTCCCCCTCTGACTATTTGTGGCTTGTATTATGAGTTGTCAACATTGACCACACACAGCGGATTTCTTTGGTCAAAAGCAGTACATATGCCTACTTGGTCGGTCATTGTGCATGGTAGCCACATCGTGCTTATACTGATTGAAGACGTTGTACTTGCTAGTTGAGAACTGATATTCCCGGACCATTGTTTCCCCCTCTGACCGTTTGTGACTCGTGTTATGGTTGGTGAACGTTGACCACCCATATTGAAATTCTTTGGTCATGGTCAGTGACATATGCCTAGTTTGGTTGTTTCGTGAGCATAGGAGCGACACTAGGCCACTACGTATTGAAGTTATTTATCCTTTCTAGTCCATGCATAGGGCTCCTAAACCATTGTCTCTCCCTCTGACCATTTGTGACTCGTGTTATGAGTTATCAATGTTGACCACGCATACTGGATTTATTCGGTCATAGTCAGTGATGTATTCATCATTTGGTTGGTCACTGTGCACGCTAGCCAAACGGTACCCCTACTTGTTGAAGTTCTTCATACTTGCTAGTTGAAAACTAGTGTTCCCAACCCATTGTCTCCCCCTTTGACCATTTGTCACTCGTGTTATGAGTTTTTAACGTTGACCGCACACTGTGAATTTTGTTTTGTCATGGCTAATGACATATGCCTACTTTGGTTTTTCACTGTACATGGTTACCACGCCGTGTCACTACACATTAAAGGTATTTGTGCTTTCTAGTTAATAGCTAGTGTTCCCAAACCATTGTTAACCCCCGTTGACTATCTGTGACTCCTGTTGTGAGTTGTCAACGCTGACCACATGAAGTGAAATTCGTTGGTCATGGTCAGTGACATATGCATACTTTGGTTGGTCACTGTGTATGGTAGCCACGTTGTGCCACTACATATTGAAGGTATTTGTACTTCCTACTCGATGACTAGTATTCAAGAACCATTGTCTTCCACTCTGTCCATTTGTGACTCATGTTATGAGCTGTCAAAGTTTACCACACTTAGTGACATTATTTGGTCATGGTCAGTGACATATGCCTAGTTTGGTTGGTCATCGTGCATGGTATCCAAACTGTGCCACAACTTGTTGAAGGTCCTTGTGCTTGCTATTTGATACCTGGTGTTCCCAAACCATTGTCTCCCCCTCTGACCATTTGTGACTCCTATTATGAGTTGTCAACGCTGACCACACACAGCGGATTTCTTTGGTCAAAGGTAGTACATATGCCTACTTTGGTCGGCCATTGTGCATGGTAGCCACACCGTGCTACTACTGAATGAAGGCCGCTGTACTTGCTAGTTGATAACTGATATTCCCAAACCATTGTTTCCTCCCCTGACCGTTTGTGACTCGTGTTATGATTGGTCAAAGTTGACCACCCATATTGAAATTCTCTGGTCATGGTCACTGACATATGCCTTGTTTGGTTGTTTGGTGTGCATATTAGCCACACCGTGCCACTACGTATCAAAGTTCCTTGTACTTTCTAGTTGATACATAAGGTTCCCAAACCGTTGTCTCTCCCTCTGACCATTTGTGACTCGTGTTATGAGTTGTCAATGTTGACCACACATAGTGGACTTCTTCGGTCATAGTCAGTGACATATGCATCCTTTGGTTGTTCACTGTGTATACTAGCCACACCGTGCCATTACTTGGTGAATATCTTTCTACTTGCTAGTTAATAACCAGTGTTCCCAACCCATGGTTTCCCCCACTGACCGTTTGTGACTCCTATTATGAGTTTTCAACGTTCACCACACACTGTGAAATCCGTTTGGTCATGGTTAGTGACATATGCCTACTTTGGTTTGTCCCAGTACCTGGTTACCACGCCGTGTCACTACGTATCGAAGGTCTTTGTGCATTCTAGTTGATAGCTAGTGTCTCCAAACCGTTGTTAGGCCCTTTCAATATCTGTGACTCGTGTTGTGAGTTTTCAACATTGACCACATGAAGTAAAATTCTTTGGTCATGGTCAGTGACGTATGCATACTTTGGTCCCTGTGCATTATAGCCACACTGTGCCACTACACATTGAAGATATTTGTACTTGCTAGACAATAACTAGTATTTAGAAACCATTATCATCCACTCTGACCATTTGGGACTCGTGTTATGAGCTCTCAAAGTTTACCATACATGGTGACATTCTTTGGTCATGGTTAGTGACATATGCATACCTTGGTTGGTCATCGTGCATGGTATCCACACCGTGCCACAATGCAATGAAGGTCATTGTTCTTGCTAGTTCATACCTAGTGTTCCCAAACAACAGTTTCCCCCTCTGACTATTTGTGGCTCGTATTATGAGTTGTCAACATTGACCACACACAGCGGATTTCTTTGGTCAAAGGCAGTACATATGCCTACTTGGTCGGTCATTGTGCATGGTAGCCACACCGTGCTTATACTGATTGAAGGGCGTTGTACTTGCTAGTTGAGAACTGATATTCTTTGACCATTGTTTCCCCCTCTGACCGTTTGTGACTCGTGATATGGTTGGTGAACGTTGACCACCCATATTGAAATTGTTTGGTCACGGTCAGTGACATATGCCTAGTTTGGTTGTTTGGTGTGCATAGGAGCGACACTGTGCCACTACGTATTGAAGTTATTTGTCCTTTCTAGTCCATGCATAGGGTTCCTAAACCATTGTCACTCCCTCTGACCATTTGTGACTCGTGTTATGAGTTATCAATGTTGACCACGCATACTGGATTTATTTGGTCATAGTCAGTGACGTATTCATCATTTGGTTGGTCACTGTGCACGCTAGCCAGACCGTGCCCCTACTTGTTGAAGTTATTCGTACTTGCTAGTTGACAACTAGTGTTCCCAACCCATTGTCTCCCCCTCTGACCATTTGTGACTCGTGTTATGAGTTTTCAACGTTGACCACACACTGTGAAATTTGTTTGGTCATGGCTAATGACATATGCCTACTTTGGTTTGTCACTGTACATGGTTACCACGCCGTGTCACTACATATTACAGGTATTTGTGCTTTCTAGTTAATAGCTAGTGTTCCCAAACCATTGTTACCCCCAGTTGACTATCTGTGACTCGTGTTGTGAGTTGTCAACGCTGACCACATGAAGTGAAATTCGTTGGTCATGGTCAGAGACATATGCATACTTTGGTTGGTCACTGTGCATGGTAGCCACGCTGTGCCACTACATATTGAAGGTATTTGTAATTCCTACTCAATGACTAGTATTCACAAACCATTGTCTTCCACTCTGTCCATTTGTGACTCGTGTTATGAGCTGTCAAAGTTTACCACACTTAGTGACATTATTTGGTCATGATCAGTGACATATGCCTACTTTGGTTGGTCATCGTGCATGGTATACAAACCGTGCCACAACTTGTTGAAGGTCCTTGTGCTTGCTAGTTGATACCTGACGTTCCCAGACCATTGTTTCCCCCTCTGACCATTTGTGATTCATATTATGAGTTGTCATTGCTATCCACACACAGCTGATTTCTTTGGTCAATAGTAGTACATATGCCTACTTTGGTCGGTCATTGTGCATGGTAGCCACACCATGCTTGTACTGATTGAAGGTTGCTGTACTTGCTAGTTGAGAACTGATATTCCCAGACCATTGTTTCCCCCTCTGACCATTTGTGACTCGTGTTATGAGTTTTCAACGTTGACCACACACTGTGAAATTCGTTTGGTCATGGTTAGTGACATATGCCTACTTTAGTTTGTCACTGTACATGATTACCATGCCGTGTCACTACGCATTGAAATAATTTGTGCTTTCTAGTCAAAAGCTAGTGTCCCCAAACCAATGTTACCCCCCTTTGACTATCTGTGACTCGTGTTGTGAGTTTTCAACGCTGACCACATGAAGTGAAATTCGTTGGTCATGGTCAGGGACATATGCATACTTTGGTTGGTCACCGTGCATGGTAGCCACGTTGTGCCACTACATATTGAAGGTATTTGTACTTGCTACTCGATGACTAGTATTCACAAACCATTTTCTTCCACTCTGACCATTTGTGACTCGTGTTGTGAGTTGTCAAAGTTTATTACACTTAGTGATATTATTTGGTCATGGTTAGTGACATATGCCTACTTTGGTTGGTCATCGTGCATGGTACCCACACCGTGCCACAACTTATTGAAGGTCCTTGTGCTTGCTAGTTGACACCTGGTGTTCCCAAACCATTTTCTCCCCCTCTGACCATTTGTGACTCCTGTTATGAGTTGTCAACGCTGCCCACACACAGCAGATTTATTTGGTCAAAGGTAGTACATATGCCTATTTTGGTCGGTCATTGTGCATGGTAGCCACACCGTGCATATACTGATTGAAGGTCGCTATACTTGCTACTTGAGAACTGATATTCACAGATCATTGTTTCCCTCTCTGACTGTTTGTGACTCCTGTTATGGTTGGTGAATGTTGACCACTTCTATTGAAATTCTTTCATCATGGTCAGTGACATATGCCTAGTTTGGTTGTTTGGTGTGCATAGTAGCCACACCTTGCCACTGCGTATTGAATTTCTTTGTCCATTCTGGTCGATGCATAGGGTTCCCAAACCATTGTCTCTCCCTCTGACCATTTGTGACTCGTGGTATGAGTTGTCAATGTTGACTGCACATAGTGGACATCTTCGGTCATAGTCAGTGACGTGTGCATCCTTTGGCTGGTCACTGTGCACGCTAGCCACACCGTGCCACTGCTTGTTGAGAATATGTCTACTTGCTAGTTGATATCTAGTGTTCCCTAGCCATGGTTTCCCCCACTGACCATTTCAGACTCGTGTTATGACTTTTCAACGTTGACCACACACTGTGACATGTGTTTGGTCATGGTTTGTGACATATGCCTACTTTTGGTTGTCATTGTACATGGTTACCATGCCGTGTCATTGCGTATCGAAGGGATTTGTGCTTTTGTGTTGACAGCTAGTGTTCCCAAACCATTGTTGGCCCCCTCTGGCTATCTATGACTTGTGTTGTGAGTTGTAAATGTTGACCACATGAAGTGAAATTCTTTGTTCATTTTCAGTGACATATGTATACTCTGGTTGGTCACTGTGCATTGTAGCCACACTGTGCCACTACATGTTGAAGGTATTTGTAATTGCTAGTCGATAACTAGTATACACAAACCATTATCTTCCAGCCTGACCATTTGTGACTCGTAGCATGAGTTGTCAAAGTTTACCACACTTTGTGACATTATGTGGTCATGGTCAGTGACATATGCCTACTTTGGTTGGTCATCGTGCATGGTATTCACACCGTGCCACAATGTATTGAAGCTCCTTGTGCTTTCTATTTGATACTTGGTGTTCCCAAACCATTGTTTCCCCCTGTGACCATTTGTGACTCGTATTATGAGTTGTCAACGTTGACCACACACTGTGGATTTCTTTGGTCAAAGGCAGTACATATGCCTACTTTGGTCGGTCATTGTGCATGGTAGCCACACCGTGCTACTACTCACTGAAGGTCGTTGTACTTGCTAGTTGAGAACTGATATTCCCATAGTATTTCTTCCTCCCCTGACCGTTTGTGACTCGTGTTCTTGTTGGTCAACGTTGACCACCCATATTGAAATGCTCTGGTCATGGTCAGTGACATATGCCTAGTTTGGTTGTTTGGTGTGCACATTAGCCACACCGTGCCACTACGTATTGAAGTTATTTGTCCTTTCTAGTAGATACATAGGGTTCCCAAACCATTTTCTCTCCCTCTGACCATTTGTGACTCGTGTTATGAGTTGTCAATGTTGACCACACATAGTGGACTTCTTCGGTCATAGTCAGTGACATATGCATCCTTTGGTTGGTCACTGTGCACGCTAGCCACACCGTGCCACTACTTGTTGAAAAGCTTTCTACTTGCTAGTTGATAACTAGTGTTCTCAACCCATGGTTTCCCCCACTGACCATTTGTGACTCGTGTTATGAGTTTTCAACGTTGACCACACACTGTAAAATCCGTTTGGTCATGGTTAGTGACATATGCCTCCTTTGGTTTATCCCTGTACATGGTTACCACGCGGTGTCACTACATATTGAAGGTAGTTGTGCTTTCTAGTTAATGGCTAGTGCTCCCAAAATATTGTTATCCCCCTTTGACTATCTGTGACTCGTGTTGTGAGTTGTCAACACTGACCACATGAAGTGAAATTCATTGGTCATGGTCAGTGACACATGCATATTTTGGTTGGTCACTATACATGGTAGCCACGTCCCTTGAGTCACGTCCCTCGAGCCATGTCCCTCAAGCCACGTCCCTCGAACCATGTCCCTGATGTCAGTAGCTGCAGTCATGTTATCTACAGGGCTGCTCTTATAGAGTGTCTTGTTCCCTCTCCCCCCTTTTTTTCCTTGATGATGTCAGTAGTAACGTCAACAGTGACATCAGCAGCGGGATGTTGATGTCAGCAGTGGCCATTGTTGGGGCGGCTACGATGCGACTACAGCGGCTACTGTTGTTCATGCCGCTAGTGATGTTGTTGCTGCCGCCGTTGCTACTTGCCACTGTTGTTGCTGCTGTTGTTGGTGTTGCTGTTGCAGCTGATATTGCAGCTACCGCTGTTGTTGCTGCTGCTTTGGTGGCTGTTGCAGCAACAACTACTTCTTCTACTGCTGCTGCTACTGTGTGCTACTGTGACTGCTATGGCTGTTGTAGAAGCTATGACAGCTGCTGCTAGGGTGGGGGAATTTTTTTTCTTTGTTTTTTTTCTTTTTTTTCTTTCTTGTTTGTCACTGCAAGCTTCGTTGCTCGCTGTGAGCAGCGGGCTACAAGCACCGAGCCCGCTGCTCACCGTTAGCAGTTTGGTGCTCACTGTGAGCAGCGGGCTTGCTGATTGCAGCCCGTCGCTCACGGCGAGCCGTGGGCTACGAGCAGCAACAGCCGTTGTTGGCTACTGCCGGCTGCTGCTCGCTGCTGCTGCCACTGTAGCCGGCTGCTGCTACTGCTTGCTGCTGCAGCTGTTGTAGCTTGCTGCTACTGCTGCTGCTCATTGTTGCTACTGCTGCTCATTGCCGCTGCCACTATTGCTGCTACTGCTCGCTGCAGTTGCTGTTACTGCTGCAAGCTCTTGCTACTGGCCGCCACTACTGCTTGCTGTTACGGGGTGCTACTGTTGTAAGCTGTTGCAAGCTGCTACTATTGCTGGCTGCTGCTACTGCTATACGCAGCTGCTGCTAGTTGCTGCTGCCACTCCTCGCTGTTGTTGCCTGCCGCTGTTGCTATTGCAAGCTGCTGCTGTTGCTCATTGGTGCTAGTCACTGCACTTGGGTGACGTTGCCTCGTGCGTTGTCCCCCACAGGTGTCGGACGCGGCCTGCCGCCCACCTCCTCGCGTCACGTGTGGGGGTCAGTGCTGCCGGAAAACACCGCGAGAATTTCCCTTGGACCAGTGGCTGTGAGAAAAAATAGGACGCCGCCACCAGGTGGGTCAATGCTGCCGGAAAAAATCCGAATGCATTTCCCCTACACTGGAGCGTATGGGGGTCCGCTGGCATTTTTGGCACCTGTGCCCCAGTCTTGAGCTGCTGCCGTTACGCTCTAGCTCTGATACCAAAATGGAAAAGATAGGTAGCAGGTTGGGACAGCAACGTTGTTGATGCAGTGTGCGGGCTTCCACGCTCCTTGCTTAAGTCTGCTGCCCCCTCAGTCTGCTGCTTCAAAGTCTAAATCTGGAATCTCTGGGTTTGTTACTCAGAAATGCGTGCGCAAGTGTTAGCGCCTGAAAGCAGCCATAACTGAGAGTAACTTATTAGGAATGAAGAATGAGCAACAATGGGAGACCCCTCCAAGTTCTACCTCCCTCCCAGCTCTGTAGAGCTCGTTACTCAGCTAACCAGCTGATCAGAAAACAGACCTGGACCTATTTTCTGGCAGGCAGGGTTTTCCCGGTGAGCCCTGCCAGACGGCCGACAGCCCAAAACCCGGACGTCGTCCGTTTTGCGTGAAAACTGGATCATACCATAATACCAACGCTGCAAACGCAGTCGTGCAATCAGAAACAGCTAGAACAATAGCACCAAAGAGTTATGGCTGCCCAGACCCAGGCAGTGCCTACAATGGTCCATGATGCCAAACAGTGTCACGCAACATGAGACATGGACTCTAGGCAGAGCATGACGCTGCAGACGCAATGGTACCGTCAGATCCAGCACCTGACAGATGCAGACAGCATTTGCGGTGGCAGTGACCGCCGGCGGCCCGACCGCCGAGGAGGCCTGTCGAAGGAGCTGAGCACGTTGGCGAAGAGAGGAGGCTCCAGCGAACCCTGAATAGGCCTCAGCGTGCGTCGGCTCCACCGGATGACACTCTAGCAATGTCGAGTCTCGCCGTCATTCATCTACATGCTGATGTACCCAAGCTGGGAGGACACAACAGAGCACAATGAGGATGCACAAAAACCAACAGCTCTCCGAGTGCCTGGGTCTCGACTACCGAGAAAACACGAGCAGTGCAAGAAAAGGTCAAAATCAGTGTCCAAACATCCAAAATGGCTTTCCGAACATCGGAAGCCCTTCTACAACCATCAGGTTTCCTCGTCGCACCTAAGGTATGGTGTTCGAGATTGAGCATGAATATCGATCTCATCTCGCCCATTTTGAGATTAGAAATGATATTTTCAATCTTGAAATTCGAGATTAAGAAAATCTGAATCTTGAAATATACATTGTGTTGAAATCTCATTCTCGTCTTGATGTGGAAGTCAAGAAACGGGATTTTCATGCTGTCGAATTATCTGCCACACATTTTAGTTCTTTTAAGAACCTAATCACGTCATAAACGCATGTTTACACATGGTAACCGTGGATCTTGAGTTTAGGAGCTATCACTCGAGACAAGGACTAGAAAAAACCACATTCAAGTGCACATCAGTTCATCTCCTCGCGACGAGTGCTTGATTCACGCAAGTTCATCACGACGTAATGAACCTGCAACACTGTTTGTCGACATCATGATGTCAAAATATTGATTGGTTGGAAAGTGTGTGACTCGTGTGGACAATGGTCCATAGTTGACTGGAATCTGGAATCTTCGTGCTTCGCATGTCCACACGACGTTTCCAGCTTGCGTCGGACGATTGGATGGGCTACATGGCAAGGATGCGAGATTTTGCCTTTTGAATGTAGATTTGACCAAGATACGCCACTACCAGCGTCCTTCACACATGGCAGGCTACCTCACCAGGTTATATGCATACGCATGAGTTTGAGACGAGACGATATGAGATCAATCTCATCTCGACATTGTTACGTCACCCAAACTCTCGATCTCGTCTCGAAGTGTTTTGAGACGATCTCAATCTCGTCTCAAAAACTGAGATTGATTCAGGACTTCGAGATTTTGAGATTGCTTAAACTTTGAGATGTGTTTAATCTTAAACGCCACACCTTAGTCGCACCGGTACAGTCCACCAGGTGCGCGTGTCTCAACCCACCGAGAAAACTCTCCTACCTCCCGACAAGCCCACAGGGCTGCTGGAATGCATCGACCGCGTCTCACCAATGCTGTCGTAGGTGCTGGAGAAGTCTCGGTACAGTACGAAGGCCCGTCGTGTAGTCACGCCCTCCTCTACCATATACCACCAACGTGGGTACATGGATAATCCATCGGCGTCAGTCGTGACGGGTGGAAGCCACAAACCAACACTCGATAGGGGGAGCTATCTTTCTGTGATGGGAGACCACATGATTTATCACCCAGGATAAAGATGAAGTGGTGTCTCTGGCTTTGACTCCTCACGTCGCTCCTACACCACCTGGAGTGTACCAGTCCTCGTGTGACTGCCAAGGGTCCCAACTCATAGTCTCTCCTCTCTCCGCTCTGCCGCGATGCATCTGTGTACGCCGGATGAAAGGGAATGGATGAGCAGCACGCAAACGTGGATAAAGTGGCGGATCTGGCCTCTGAGGCGGGATAAATTACCATGAGGTACAAGGGTGTAGCGCTAGAAGAGGAGGGCTGGAGCGACGAATCGAATCACCACTCATGGACGTAGATGACGATGGGGTAGGTGAGTCAGATGGATAAATGTGTATGGTGGAAGCAGCAGAAGAAGGAGGAGTGATGATGGATTCAACAGGAATGAGGATGGTGGAAACAGAAGGCATGCTCAGCTCTCTTGTGACAGTGTCTTCACCGGACGTCATACTCAGAGCTGGTACAAGGTCCTCCCCGAGTATGGGTGTGCTAGATGCTGGTGACGGAAAGCTCGTGCCGATAGTAGTGGTACTCCCCTCCTTTGAGAATCACTCACATGCTGACATCACCTCCCGTTGTAGCATCACTATCTGCTCCTACAGGTCAACGTAATCTACCTCAGACATGTGGAGGTGGTCCATGTTTGACTCGCGTAGGATAAAGTCTGCCTCACTGGATTCTACACATGCAGACTACAAAACTCATAAGTACAACTCCATTTGCATTTCTTCTACTGAAGACGATGGAGCCGGTGTTACTGCATCCACCTGGGGGTCAACCAAACTCGCAATGTGCTAAGACGCTGGAACATTGGATGAAGCTGCGGGTGTCGCATCCACACCACAGCTTGTGTCTGTCATACGAGGAGGAATGAGTTGTCACATGTCGAGAGAGAAGGAGAAAGAGGAGTTGTCAGAGTCCATGGAGCATGTGGAAATGTCATCTATGCAGGTACTGCCACTCTCAGCGTCGATGTAATCAGCAGGGTCACCAACAACTAAACACAAGAGGGCAGATTTTAGCTCCTGCTGACGAGGTGACTCCATCTATGTGTACAGATCTGCTCCATTGTCCTCCACTGCCACCATAGTGGACACTGGTGTGTAGGAATCTGACTAAAAAATGCTTGTCAAATCAACCAGCAAGTGCAGCTAGCGCTCACGTACCGTCTCGCTAGGAAGGTTGGTCGTTGCCACCTACTCGATAATGGAGTGAGGACAACCATCTGACTGCGTCATGTGTGTTACTGCTCCGTTGTGTGTACGGGAACCCGTAGACTCTGGGAACATGGGCAACTCCTCACGCTGAAGCTGGTCCTCATGTAGCGCTGATGACACCGTGGAGCCTGCTGTGTCTGCTGCAACACATTTCCCAGTGAGATCTCTCAAAAGTACTCCTCTCAAGAATGCCTCAACCTCTAAAAGACCATCCGGCCGACTCTGCTCATGCACTACGACCTCTGTCGGGCTGGTGTGAGTCGCGTGCGCCAACGCCCCCGGAAGTCCATATGGAGCATCCCGATCTGTATGATACTCTTGTGCCACCGCCCGGACACTACCGACCAGAGTCGCGAGTGGCACCGCCCAGGCACACGAGACGTGCACTCCTCCTTAAGCAACCTATTGCTGTAGAACGTCTGGCTCCAATCCCATCATAGATGTCGACGTTAATGACATGCACGTCCTATGCACTCCAACCTCTGCTAGACTGGTGTGAGTCTTCTAGACAATCTCCCCCAAAAGTCCGATAGACGCATCTTGATATGTACGCGATTACTGTGCCACAACCGGGCCGCCATCGGTCGGAGCTACGAGTGGCACCGCCAAGGGACGCCGTGCCTGCGCTCCTCGTGATGTAACCAGCTGTTGCGCGAGATGTCGATCCAGCCCAGACATGGAAGTCAAGGTGGATGACACGCACCATAAATGCCATGTCGGAATCAGACTCCACATCATGTATTGTTGCCGTACCGTCTGAATTTGCCTGAGCTGACACTCGGGCACCACAGCTCGGCACGAGTGCGGATCCTTGTCAATACGCCGGATAGCAACGGTCTAGAAAACAGGTCCCGACATGGGAGGCCGCCAACCGCTTTTAGTATTGCAACCAATATAACATATCACCCTCGAACGAGGGATCCACACTTTAGGTTCGTTTGGTTTGCACCCTCACGAAGTCCGCATGTTGGTCTTTAGTGACTACCTTTGGTTGGACCCTCTGTGAGGAGTCTCAAAGGCAAGAACTTTAAATGGATGCATGCAAGGTACAGGCTTTTATACTTGCAGAGCTTTCCTAAAGCTTCTGCTTGTTGTGGCTCCACTGGAGCCAACCTCAACCTACAGTCCTCCTTGGCACGTCCTTAGACCGCCAAGTGTCATCCTCAAGGCAGGCTCTAGTAAGCTTCCAAGAAGCTTCCTGTCCCAGTTTTGGCCACAAAGAAAATTACGGCCGTCGTGGGGTTTGAACCCGCGACCTTTCGTTTGAGACTCCGACGCCTTTTCAACCAAGCCAAAAAGGTATGATTCCTATGATGAGCCACAGGGGACATATCCATTATGGGCAGTGCATTCTTGGCCCATGTCAGAACAGACCAAGGGGACATACTCCATAGAGCAGTGCATGCCTTGTCTGTATGTGTAGCTAGCCAACTAGGCAGTGGACAAGGTGCATACAATTTCAACAAATCTCTCCCTTGCACCTCTGTCCATCTATCGCTAACTGGGCTCCATCAATGCCTTGGGACTCACCCTTCCTCTGCCGCACTCCTCATGCCGAATCCACGAATGCCTGCATAGTGCAAGTCGCTCTCCAGCGGTTTGGTCATGTAGTCAGCAAACATGCTCTTTGTTCTGCAGTGCTACAAGTGCACCACGTTCTTCATGAGCAGGTCACGTGAGTAGTGGTAACGTATGTCGATGTGCTTTGTTCGCCCGGAGATGATCTCGTCTTTAGCCATCGAGATGGCACTCATGTTGTCCACGTGTACGATCGTGGCATCCTTCTGTGGCACTGTCATTTGGCCAAGCAGGCTGCGCAGCCATTGAGTCTCCTTGCACACCTCAGACAAAGCAACATACTCTGCCTCAGTTGTGGACACGGAAACACAATCTTGCTTCCTGTTGGCCCATGAGATGGCAGCGCCATTCAAGATGCACACGTATCCAGAAGTGTATTTCCTGTCGTCAAGATTTCCTCCCCAGTCAGTGTCGGTGTAGCACTTCAGGCAAAGGGGATCCATTCCTTCTTGGCCTCCAAGGACGAGGCCCATGTGACGTGTCTTCTACAGGTAGCACAAGATGCGCTTGACTGCCTGCCAATGTTGTGGCCCAGGGTAGGCCACAAATCTGCTCACTTGTCCCACAGCATAGCAGATGTCCAGACGAGTCCCTACCATGGCGTACATGATGCTAGCCACGGCGGACTGGTAGGGGATGTCTTGCATCTCCCTTTGTTCTTCTTTGTTGCTTCGCAACATGGAGGCCTTCAGCTCTGTATCGGTAGTCATTGGGGTGCTGACAGGTTTGCAATCTTCCATGTGATACTGCTTCAGTACCTCACCAATGTATTTGGTTTGGTTGAGCTCGATGGTGCGTGCTACTCGGTTCCGGTGGATGGCAATCCCGAGGTAGTACTCGAGAGGACCCATGTCCTTCATCTTGAACCTTTTGCTGAGGTCAGACTTTAGCTCATCTAGCAGCTTGACCGAAGACGAGCAGATGATCAGATCATCCACGTACAGCGCAACCAGCATCAGCCCTCTCCCATCATCGCGCATGTACATGCTCGGGTCATTCTGGCGATGCGCGAAGGAGAGGCCGGTCATGAAACCGTCTATCTCTTTGTACCACATCCTTGGGGCATGTTTCAGCCCGTAGAGCGCTTTCACCAACTTGCACACCTTGCCCTTGGGAGCTTCGACTCCTTCGGGCACCTCCATCAGCACTTCCTTGTCAAGTTTCCCATGAAGGAA
>SZWC01005750.1:34132-53748 GCA_023375785.1 Penium margaritaceum | reverse complement strand
AGCCAACGTGCATCCTGTGATGTGGGAGTGTTGAGTCTCATTGATGGACGTCACAAGAATGGCGAGAGCCATGTTGTTCTTCATCGTCCATGCTGCAAGGTCAGCCGCATGCGTCGTCACAGTCGCATCGGCGGGTGCTGTCTTGGTCCCTTTTAGGATGTCGAGGTAGCCACACACGTTCATGACAATCTCAAACTACCATTTCCACAAGGGAAAACATGTCCCCGTAAATTTGGACATACCCGCCTCAAGGCGGGCTGGAGTCGGATCCGCCATTTCTTGCGGTTGCTCGTCTTCTCTGTTTCACTGCTACTCTGCTTTGTTGAGGCCAATGAGGCTGATGAGGCTGCTGACTACGACCGTTGTCAAAGGTGCAGTTGGTCCCGTTGCATACCCCTCCTGCCGATGATCGCCTAAGGCGATGGTGCCGTCGTGAGAGAACGGACTCGGGGTCGTACTACCTTCTAAAAAGGGGTAGAGCTTAATCCGTTTGGGGCTCGAGGGTCTTGTCCAACATGGACAGAGCTTTTTCTTGTCCCCTAGTCCGCCACGTGCACGCACCCTACTTGAAGAAGCCGATGGAGCTGAAGGAGCAGATGGAGCCGTCCGATGGTCGTGTCCCTCTTGTCCATGTGCGCCCTGCAAGACCACACGCTAGCCGGTCTTGGGACCGTGCCTTAGAACCAGAAGTGTGGACCCATAACCCTTTGTCAATGCGCCGGATAGCAACGGTCTAGAAAACGGGTCCCGACATGGGAGGCCGCCGACCGCTCTTGGTATTGTAACCAAGATAAAATATCACCCTCGAACGAGGGATCCACACTTTAGGTTCGTTTGGTTTGCAACCTCATGAAGTCCGCATGTTGGTCTTTAGTGTCTACCTTTGGTTGGACACTCTGTGAGGAGTCTCAAAGGCAAGAATTGTAAATGGATGCATGCAAGGTACAGGCTTTTATACTTGTAGAGCTTTGCTAAAGCTTCTGCTTGTAGTGGCTCCACTCGAGCCAACCTCAACCTACAGTCCTACTTGGCACGTCCTTAGACCGCCAAGTGTCATCCTCAAGGCAGGCTCTAGTAAGCTTCCTAGAAGCTTCCTGTCCCAAATTTGGCCACAAAGAAAATTTCGGCCGTCGGGGGGTTTGAACCCGCGACCTTCCGTTTCAGACTCCGGTGCCTATTCAACCAAGCCAAACGGTATGGTTCCTATGATGAGCCACCGGGGACATACCCATTTTGGGCAGTGCATTCGTGGCCCATCTCAGAACAGACCAAGGGGACATACTCCATAGAGCAGTGCATGCCTTGTCTGTATGTGTAGCTAGCAAGCTAGGCAGTGGACAAAGTGCATACAATTTCAACAATCCTGACGCTACGGTCACAACAGGCAATGTTCGGTGACCACACTCCCCCTCGACACGTACATCGACAAAGCCGATGAGGTGGAGGATGTAGAAAAACTGGCGCAAACACGGCATGCGGAGTGCTGACGCGGACGCCGACGCTGCGAGGACACATGACTCAAATAACTACATGAAGGCATGTCATCGTGTGGAGGCGTTGTGGTCACAGGAAAGAGGAGGATCGAAAGGATGGTGGCAGCCTGAGACTGGCAGGCAGGTGGAGCTAAAGGGAGACCATCGGATGAGGAAGGAGGAGAGGATGAAGGAGATGTGATCAAAGAGGTCATCGACGAACTAGTAGCAGAAGCACGCTTGATGACGACGAGGTCACAGAGCCGCATCGCCATCTGCCTCAGGCCGTGGATCTCGGCAAACATGGCTGCAAGAGGTCAAGCTAAGGGATCTACCAACGTTGGCAGATTCGCATGCTATGGAGGACGCATGCTCGGACGAGGCTGAAGCCAGGGTGGATGCCAACCGCAAGGGCGCTTCGAACAGTGATGCCAACCATGACGTCCATCACCACAGTAATAGAAGGTAAATGCACAAGGTGCCTACTCAAAAGTCTACGCACTCATCTCGTGCGCTCAACGATGGATAGGTGCCGAGGGCACCTACTCCCGGTGGTGAACACCAAGCCATGGGAGAGAATGAGACCAGTAGGTACCATCACTCCCCGAGGTCACGGCGTCAGGGTCAACACACGTGACCAAACAGGACAAGCTGCACCACCACAGTACGCCCGGAGACTGGAGTTTGAGTAGCTACATCTACTAATGCTGTTGCCACTCATGGAGCGAAGACTGCTCCAAGAACAGAAGTGGTGGCGGCAAAAGGTGTTGCTACTGATCCAAGCAGTAGACAACCCAGCCATTAGAGATGACGTACTCGAATCCGCCGTTGATCCTACGGAGTGAATGGCGCGCACCAATCCACAGGCCCCAGGGTGACGCCGGTTCATGACGCGTCTTGAAACGAAGATCGTCGCGCACAACACAATCCGCTGTCGAGTTGGAAGGCCAAACTGTAAGCGTTGTTGCAACCACCACTGTTGCTACTAAAAAAACTATTGTTGTTGCTGTGGTTGCTGCTACCGCAGGTGTTGGTGTAATGCCGGGCTATTGTATGACCCCGCACAGAAAAAACTGTTTCTTTTCTTTTCTCTTTGCAACTTTTTTTTTTCTCTTGCCCTCAGCCCCCTTTATTTTTCTTTCTCTTGCTCTCCCCTCTTCTTGTCCCCAACCCCCTCCCTTTTATTTCTCAACTTCTTCCTCAACCCTGGGTTTGCCTGTCACCCGATTCTGGAGTGTCCCCTATAAAGGGGGCAGGCCATGATTAGGGGGGGGGGAGATAAAAAAGGAGGGGGCAATTTCAGGTCATCCCCCCTTACTCCTGGCTTGCTCGCTAAAAGAAAGCGAGCAAGGAAGTGAGCGAGTGCGAGGGAGAGGAGGGGTGGGAGTCCGCCCCTCCCTCGGCCGTTGGTGCGGACGAGGCCGAGGGGTCCCTCTGAGGGACCCCTCAAAGGGGCTCGACGGGGCTCTCGAAGGGCTTCCTCGAGAGGGGGGAGGGGGAGGGGCTCGAAGGGCCAATGGGCCCCCTCTGAGGGGCCCTTTTGTGGGGTCTCAAGGGGGTCCGTCCAAGGAGGAACCCTCGGAGGAGGGCTGCGAGGCCCTCTTGTAGCAGCAGATGCAGCGACGGGTACAACTATTACGGTTGCTGCTGTTGCTGCTTCCGTTGCTTTTGCTGCTGCTACTCTAAGTAGCAGCAATAGCTGCTGCTTGCTACTACTGCCGCTTTTGCTTGCTGCTGTCGCTGATCCTGCTGTTGTTGCACGTTGCTGTTTCTGCCATTGTTGTTGTTGCCGCCACTGCTACAATGGTTGCAGCTGCTACTATGTGCTACTGCTACTGTCGCCGTTGTTGTAGTGGCTGATGTGCTACTACAGTTGTTGTTGCTGCTGCTATAACGTGGCACAGCGGCTTCCTCTATTGGTGCTACTGCCTGTGCTACTGCTATTGCCGCAACTGCTGCAATTGCTGTAAGCGGTTACTCTACGGCCACTGCTCTTACTACGTTGCATTACAGCTGCCGCGGCTGCTACGTCTGTTGATGTTTCTACTGTTGTCGTCCTTGTTGCTTATGCTGCTGTGCACGACTCACCGCCCCTCTGGCATTCATATGCAGTCGCTTCGCGCTCCCTCATGCTCCTGCCGGCGTGGGGCCACGTGGCGCGGTCTCTCTGCGTTCCGCCTATTGCTGCTGTGTCTGCTGCTCACACGCCCCCCTACGCTCTGATACCATATTGGAAATAAGCTAAGGCATGCAGGCCCATGCAGTCACAAACATGAGCTGTGAGTGTGAGTAGAATGCAAGACGGCAAAAAATTGGCTAATTCTGGAACGCTGGATATGAAAGAACAAGGAGAGTTTACAAATGAGCCCTTAGCGGGCTCATGTAGGGACGCCGGCAGCTAGCCGCACCGGGCCCCGTCACCCCCGTTGAACCCAAACGAGTCAGTGGGGAGAACACACTGCATACACCACAAGAACAACAAAGGTGGTCTCCTCAAGGCAACAGAAAAACTCTCCGAGTGCCCGGGTCTCGACCACCGAGAAAATACGAGCAGTGCTAGAAAAACTCAAAATCAGCGTCCAGACATCCAAAACGGCTTTCCGAACATTGGAAGCCCTACTACAACCATTGTGTCTCCTCGTCGCACCAGTACAGTCCACCGGGTGCGCGGGTCTCAACCCACCAAGAGAAGTCTCCTACCTCCCGACAAGCCCACAGGACTGCGAGAATGCATCGACCGCATCTCGCAAGCGCTGTCGTAGGTGCTGGAGAAGTCTCGGTACAGTCCGGAGGCCCTTCGTGTCGCCACGTCCTCCTCTACCATATACCACCAACGTGGGTACATGGATGATCCATCGGCGTCAATCGTGACGGGTGGAAGCCACACAAACCAACAGCAATGAATAGAGGCACCGTGCCTTGTCGACAAGGTCGTCAAGGTCATTTAGGGTGTTGTGCAACCCCAAGGCAGTCGCGGGAAAGCATGGATTTCAAGGGACAAAAACATAACACCGATTTACTGCCATCGATCGATCTTTCAAGCATCCAAACCATATACTTCTACATACAATAGAAGAATAATGTGAGAAACATCTGAGCCAAATATCATCGCAACTTAGTTGTAAGGAACATTCAAGGCTAATGTGAACATGTAAGTGCGCCTATTGGATCATACCTCATTACCCATTCCCAGTCACGCCTAAGCACTAAGATGGAGAAACTTATGATCAAGGCTGGATACATTGCCAATACGCATCACGTGATGGCGTTGTCGCACTTGTCCTTGCACCACCAGATGTTCCTTCCCACAACAACGCTTGGTTTTCGAAGTGGCTAATTCGGACATGTCCTACAGGGGATTGAATGGCTGAGGCTAGAACTCCCCAGCAAAGAAAATTTATTTGACGTAAGCCCCAAGTAGGTGGATGTGGGTGGATGCGAACTCAGTACCCACCTGTGATAAACATGAAAGCAAGTTTGTGATGTGTTTTCATGGTTTTTGAGGTTTTCGGCAAAATTCAACTAGACCTCCTAATAAAAAGGGACCTTACTTGATCACCTACAGTGTTTGCCATCAATGTCTATCTAAGGGTTCCATGCCAACCTAGTTCATGCCGACGGAATGGGTTCATGCAAAATCCCTCATGTCTGGACGGCCAAGGTCAACTCAACCCTTTAATGCCCGCATGCAATGGATGGCTCCCAAATTATTTCCCGTCCACAAGCCATTCATAAGCCCGCGATCTCCATTGGAGGGGCAAGAAACTGGTTTGTTTTTTGTTTTACGTCATTTCTAGACAAATGTCAAAGTCTCACGAACTCAGTTTGCGCTTGAGGAAGGTGCAATGTGACTTCCTCCGCAACCCAGTAGCCACAATATGAATTTTTCCAACCTCAGCCAAGAAGGAGAGATTAAACATTGGTGTATTGAAGTTGTTGTGAAGAATGAGCAATCTCAAAGCTACAAAAACACCGCTGTCTGGATCGTCGTTGTAAAATCATTTGCGAGTCAGCTAAGCTAGGGACATCTAGACTGGCCAAGCACAAAAGAGTAAGGGGAACATTCCAGCCAATACTGAATAACAATTGTTGCAGATTGTCGCAAAAAAGGGTCAAAAAAGTCTATGTGCAACAACCGTATCTCAAAAGGCTAGCTTTGCTCGAAAGCAGAGGCCTAGTCCGGATGACCATCGAGCATCATTTTCGCATCAGCTTTTGCATCCATCCATTCAAGAAGTGAGTCAATTCCGCTCCACCATTGAGAATGGTTAGTGTTCTTGAAAGAATTTCAATGCACCAATGGAGAAGAAATCATTATAAACCCTCCATTAGGACACGTCCGGATGAAGCGTATGATGATGCAATCGCTGATCTTAGGTAGCACACCCACTGACGCTTGAACATAGGGCTAGTCTTCCACAACTCGTCACAATGGAATATTGTCAAATTTGCATTGTTGCGACAAGTATGTGAGTTGTCAAGTAGTCACAACACGTAGAGTGTGTTTATCATTTCATTTAGAATCAAGAATTTTTCTCCATGTACGTCACGGTGTACGCCTTAGTGGCTCTTTGCGCAAAAAAAATCTGTTTATACCATGTACAACCAGTGTTGAGCTATGTCGTGGCTTTAGAATTTTAGCCCTTCCGGGTTTTCTCATAAAGTACCCAAAACTTTGGAGCTAATCCACAAGAAGTGAGGCACTGTCGGTGCTAAACTTCTTGCAGTGAAGTCCTTCCAAGTAAATGCCGTTTGTGACATGGAAAACTACTGGTTTCCCTCCTTTTCATGGTTTGGAACAGACAATGAAAAGAAAGTTAGGACTCCTCATTCTTCTTTTTCAACAAAACTAGAGATTTTATTTTTATTGTGTCAAAACCCATGGTCAACTTGACCACACACTCAGGTTCCACCACAAAATTATTCACTGTTTCATACTTTTTTGGAACGGTTTACATAGAATTCCTCACCTTGAGGATTCATGAAAAATGAACAACAAATTGGCACGTTATGTGCCTCTGTAACGGATGTTGTAACGGGTCGGAACCTCCAACTCTGCATTTTTTGTTAGAGTTTGCAGAATGGCATTCTCAATCTGTGTCATGGGTTTTCCCCTTTCACAATCGTCATCAACAACCCAGAGTAGGAGATCGATTTCTGTTTCTAACCTTACCCCTGGTTTTGGGACCCTAACTGGGGTTTTACCCCGAACTCCTGTGTTCGCACAAGTCATTCCGTTATTCATGTCAAATTTTGTTGCAAACCAACTTCGAATTGTATTTTTTACGTTCTTAAGCAAAATTGTCGCGTGCAAGGCACACTCACAATTTTTTGCCAGCTTTCTCTCATCTCTCATCCCTTGTCCTCCTCCCTCGTCCTCGCTCGCTCGCTTGCAAGGAGGGCGAGCGGGGGCGAGAGCACGAGGCCTCGAGGCCACACCCTCGACATCCTCGCTGCCTAAACCCTAAACCCTAAACCCTTAACCCTAAACCATACACTTCGCGGCCCCTCAGCTGCCGATCGGGTTGAGGCCGCGATCGGCAGCTGGCAGCTGGTCGCCTGGTGGCCGGCCGGAGGTGTGCTGGCCAGCGGCCAGCGAAGTGCTGGCCGTCGGCCAGCCCTCGCTCACGTGAGGGGTGGTGCGTAACCACCCCTCGCTTCAGCGAGGAGGGAGGTACGAACCGGCCCACCCGCTACATTTCTCCCCACTTATCATGAACCGTCTCCGTTCATGAACAAAAAACACGATTGTCACATAGCGATTCATTGTGAAAGAAAGTTAATAATTTCAATCACCAGGTAAACATGAACACGTGCATGGAACTTGGACCTAAGCTCTAGCTTGTCGGTCTGCACGACTAGCGGCCTCCCCCTTTTAGGATGGAGCATCTGCTCGATAACCATGTTGGACGTCCCCAACCTCCTATGGTTGCACTCCATGAATGCCGCCATGCGAGAATGTTGTTCACTTTTTCATCTTTAGGTGGTACCCCTTGACACGCGTCGATCTGTGCAACCTGCTAGCTTGCTCTAATGCACGTTGACCACCCCTGTGGGCAACCAAGATTCGGGCTCCCATGAGTTATGTTCAGGCCCACACCCGGTCCAATGAACAAGGCATTCCCTAACAACCCATGATCTGAGTGTACGCTCTCGGTGCTAGAGTAGACGAAGAACCTCGTATTGGCCATCCACAGTAAGGAATACCGGTGGTGGCTGAACGGTTTCCTTTGCCGTGTATGGAGCCAACAGCCTCACATAAAACACGTCATGTATCTTCATACTCGGCGGAAGCAACAATCGGTATGCCAATGGCCCGATGCGTGCAACGATGGGAAACGGCCCAATCCACTTCAGTAGAAGATTTTGCACCCTTGACGACTTCGGCCAAAAAGATTTTTAGTGCTAAGCAGCACTTTACCACCGATGCCAAACGAGACCTCATGACGACTTTTGTCGACATATGCCTTTTTTCGCTGTCGAGTAGCTTGAAGGTAACAATTCGTCTCCAGTAACAAGGATCTATACGCTTGGCAAAGGCTTGAGCTGAAAGAACGTGTCCTCCTATACTCCCACTCTTGACCAAAGAAGAGGGCACCACTGGATGCGGACCACTGTTCAACACAACGGTGTGAACTGTGTAGACTCGTTTACCGAGTTATTCATTACAAACTTTGCCGGTGCTAGGAATGCGTCCAAGTCATTCATGGCAGGGTCCACGTACATGCGCAACGTTTTTTCTAGAGTGCGATTCATGCGCTCTGTTTGTCCACCAGTTTGAGGGTGAAACCCTGTCAAAATTTGCGACTTGCTGCCAAAGTACTGGTGCATCTTTTGCCAAAACTTACTAGCAAATTTTTTATCTCGATCAGAGATCATGCACAACGGCATTTCGTGGTACTTAACAACAACCTCAAAGAAGAGACAAGCGGTCTCCTTTGCGTTCACATCAGTGGTTGTATGAATAAGTGTGTCACCTTTGTCAGAAGATCCACAACCACTAGTATTGCATCGTGGCCACGGGCCGTGTCTGGAAGACCAGTAATGAAGTCCATGCTAACGCACTCCCATGGAGTCCTAGGATTGGAAAGTTATTGGAGGAGTCTAACAGGCTTCTTGTTACTAGCCTTATTCCAAAGACATGGGTCGCATGTCCTGGAATACTTATGGACATCGGCACTCCATCCCGGCCACCAATAGTGGTCCGAGAGTTCTTATCCGGTCTTTCGAGGTCCCACATGACCTGCGACCGGTAGGTCGTGGAATTGGGAGAGAATCTTCTCTGGAAGGTTTCCCGAATCTGGTACAACAACTTGTTCACCGTGCCAAAAGATTCCTGTAGCCTCCACCAGTTTTTACTTGTCTAGATTTTGAGAGTCTTGAAACCAAGAATCCACACATTATCCCATCCGAATTCTGTTGAAAAAACCGTTGCAGTGGATAATCTCCAGAGGTGGTTGGCGCAGAGGTACATGAGGCTCTCGTGTTTGCACGGTTGCCGTCTCAATGGCCATAAAACACCAACCAACTTCGGTGGTTACTTTCATTTCTACAGGTTGTTGGCTTTGTGGATCGGCTACATTGATGCGTCTTGGCCCAAACTCCCATGTGAATGAGAATTGGCTCAGGTATTGGCTCCAACGCGCCTGTTGTCTTGACAGGTTCAGTTGCGTCTGGAAAAACACCAATGGATTATGGTCAGTCACGACCGTCACAACCCCTTCAGCACCCTCGAGATAGCAACGCGACATCTTGAAAGTGTGTACTACCGCAAAGAGCTCTTGATACCCAGTCGTGTACCGCGTTTCCATGGGGATGAGCTTCTCGCTTTCATACGCAACTGGGTGGCCGTTCTGCATGAGGACGGCTCCGAGTCCTTCAACCGACGCATCACATTGAACCTTCCACGATTGCGATGGATCCGAAAGAGCTAGGATGGGCGTTGCGGATAGAAGCTCTCTGACTTTGAGAAAAACGTTTTTGGAATCAGATGTCCATTCCCAATGCTCGTCTTCTGGTATGAGCCTGGTTAGTGGTGCTACCAGGGTCAAATACCCTTGCATAACCCGTTGAAAGTAGTTTGTACGGCCGAGAAAAAGTCAAATCTGCCCAACATTATCCGGGCGTGGCCAGTCCACAATGGCTTGGACCTTTCGTGGGTCGATACGGATACCGTCCTTGCCAACGATGTGTCCAAGGTATTCGAGCTCATCTTGTGCAAACTTGAACTTGCTCACTTTTCCGTAAAACTTCTGTTTTCAAAGGATTGCAAGGACTTTGCACAGATGTTATGTGTACTCTTCCATGGATTTGGAGAAAACCAGGATGTCATCGAGGTAAACCAAGACAAACTGACCAAGTTGCTTGGTGAATGTTTGGTTCATTTCTCCTTGGAAGGTTGCCATTTTGGCGGAAGCCCAGCTGGTGGGTCTTGGAATATATCCAAGAATTCCGCCAATAGAGATTTGATCTCTTGTGGCGTGTCGTCCTTCATGTCGTCCTCTACTTTCTACAACTGGGCCAAGAAGCATCGACAAACCTGTCAAATATGTCTCTTGACCTGCATCGCAGACAAGCTGGCATGGACTTTGAGTTGGGTCGGTGACACTATCGTGCTCGGAATCAGCGTAAAGCGACATTGTCCTTTTTGGAGGATAGAACGCTTTGATTCAAGGCACATTAGAGCCTTGTTTCGAGTCCGCCGAGGGCGTGTGGTGAGGTCGTCACCACCTTGCATTTATTGGTCTTGGACGGTCCGGCACTTGCCATCTCGTCACTTTTGCAACTAGAACATGAAAGCCATTGTGAAGATCACCCACAACTTCAAGGAGGTGTCGCCTCCCGGAGTATCCTTGCTCTCACGATCGGTGAGACAATTATGAATTTTATTTCTATTTCCTAGGCCACCATGATCGGCACAAGGACATGGATTCGTAAACTAGTCCTCCCAAGCCGTGACTCACAAAAAATGGTAGCTACTAGAATCTAGGAAAACAGAAAATTAGAATACAAGCAAATGACAAACAAAATGTGAGTGCCGCTCACAAAACAAGGAAAATGAATGAGAAAAGATTTCTAGCAAGTCCTACCGACTCCTTCACTCCCTCTTCTAACTTCTTGTCCTCCCCTTGTCTTCTTGTCTTCCTTGGCCTCCTTTTGATTCTTCTTTGGGCGTCTCGCACCCATTGGCTGCGTCTTCCTTGAGCCGGCGGCGTTAGGGAAGCCGCCAAAAATCTTCAAGATGTTTTCCTCCCTTTTTTTAGTGTTCTCTCATTTTGTGAGGGCTCATGGCCTTGGGAAGAAACACTATGAAAATTTTTGGATGAAGGAGGGGGGAAGGGAACCTTCAAATGGAGGCCAATTGGTAGTTTTTGAAGATGGGCACTCTCCACCCCGTCCAAGAAAAATGTACCCGGCTCTCTGGATTGAAGGAGAAGCTCCAAGGAGTTGGGAGGGTGAAGGAGAGCTCTCCAAGAGCTTTCCAATGTACTTTTTGGCACTTGGAATGGATTAGGATCGTTGTCGTAGTCCGTTCTTGCGTTTCTGTTGCTGCTTGCAGTTGCCTACGGTGTTTTATATATGACTTAACTGCCGTTTCCGTCAAACCCTTGGTCGCGAGGGTCGTCTAGCTCTGAATCCACTGTAACAAGCCGGAACCTCCAGCTCCTGCTCTGAATTCATCGTCGGAGTTCGCATGATGGCGTTCTCAGTCCGCGTCAGGGGTTTTCCCCCTTCGCAGGACTGAGGGGCAATCGTCGTCAACGATCGAGAGCAGGGAGACTCGAGTATTTCGAGTCTCCGGAGGTCCACTTCTGTGTTTAACCTTACCCCTGGTTTTGGGACCCAAACTGGGGGTTTTTACCTCAAACTCGTGCGTTTGCACGAGTCATTCCATTATTTTATGTCAAAGTTCGTGGAAAACAAACTTTGATTTTTTTTTATGATGTTGTGGTGCGAAATCGTCGCGTGCGAGGCACGCTGGAAACTTTGCGCTAGATTTCTCTCGTCTCTCGTCCCTCGTCCCCCTCCCTCGTCCTCGCTCGCTCGCTTTTGAGGAGGGCGAGCGGAGGCAAGGGAACGAGGCCACGAGGCCTCACCCTTGAAGCCCTCGCGGCCTCTCAGCCGCCGATCGGGCTGAGGCCGCGATCGGCGCCTGGCGGCTGGCAGGCTGGTGGCCGACCGGTGACTTGGCCGGCTGCCGGCCGTCCAGCCGGCCGAGAGTGAGCTGGCTGTCGGCCAGCAAAGTGCTGGCCGTCAGCCAGCCCTCGCTAACGCAAGGGGTGGTGCGCAACCACCCCTCGCTTCAGTGAGGAGGGAAGGCCGAACTGGCCCTCCCGTTGCAGATGCGTTGAATCTTCCGAGCGTCACCCCGTGGTGTGTTTGGAAAACTATTGGTCCTCCCATTTTCCCATGAACAGGAAACATTTTAGAAAAGCAATTGAGAACTTCTCAATTCTAGAGCACAGACTGAAATTCATGCGGCATTACACTGTAGTCAAAGCTGGATTCAAGTGAAGACGTTATCTCCATTTACGCCGGCTAGCCTTGAGGCCCGGAGAAAAGAAAAATTGATCTCTCGGTGTTCATCTTGTGACCTTCTAAGCTACTGTCCATCTCATTCTGATTGCGCCACTTGCACACGTCAACATAGTGAACCATTAGACAATGACACTGGATCCTTAGACCACGGAAGTGGGTACACGCACTCTCCCCCAATTCGACATCTATGCCATGGGTGAAGGGAAATGCCATGGAAGCTTCCCTTCCTCGTGGGAGGAGGATAGAGGGACCCCGTCTCCCACTTGGCATCTGTCTGTTACCCCTCTTCCCTCTCCGGCGTTGTTGGTGCCCAGAGGCAAGGAAGGGGGCATAACCGTTCCCCTCTTCCTCTTTGGTACCGTCGGCACCTGAGAGGCAAGAGAGGGAGGTATCACTGTCTCCTCTCCCTCTCTGGTGCTGTCGGCGCTTGAGAGGTAAGGGATGAGGAGGGTTTTTGTCCCCTCTCCCTCTCTTGTGCTTTTGGTGCTTGAGAGGTGAGGAGGAAGGGGATCATCACCCCATCTCACTCTCTGGCACCGTCGGCATTAGAGAGGCAAGGAAGGGGGTTTAACCACCCCCGCTCCCTCTATGGCACCGTCGGCGCTTGAGAGGTGAGGCGGGGAGAGGGGGGATACCGCCCCCTCTCCCTCTCTGGCCCAGCCGGCACCTCAGAAGCGAGAGAGGGGGTATCATCACCTCCTCTCTCCCTAATTGGAATCGTCGGTGCCAAAAGCAAGGGAGGCAAAAGCATCGTACCCTCTCTCCCTCTCCTTGCATCGACAGTGCTCAAGAGGAGGAGAGGAGAAAGGGGCAATCTTCCCTTCTCCCTCCTTGGCACCGCTGGCGCTTGAGGGGAGATGGAGAGGGGAGCATCATTCCCTCTCCCCGTCGGGTGCCGTAGGCATGTGAGAGGTGAGGGAGAGGTATTTATCTCTCCCACTCCCTCTCTCTGGCGCACGCGGTACCTGACAGGTGAGGGAGGGAGGCATGACCATCCCCTCTATCTGTCTCTAGAAAGAGAGGAGCGTGGGGTCCTACTCTCCTTCTCTGGCCGTTCTTGGTTGGGAGGCAACCGGTTGGACTGTATGGGGCTATTGGCCCGTCCGTCAGCAGGTCCTCGGTGCCCTTACCAAGCCGTCGAGGGTACGTTGCCGCCGGAAGGGCAGCGTTTGCTCATGGCCATCAGCCATTGTTTTTTTTTTTTCGTACTCTCGACCGGGGAGTAAGCTCAACCAAAGCTTATTTTCAATCGCACAGACTGCATTTGATGATGGACGGTATTCGACCGTAGAGACAAGAAACATCGTTCTAAATCATGATCGACGTACGACGTCGTCTGATAGCTCGATCCAACGGAGCGTCGGAACAGATTTCAGAGATGATTTGTGAGTAATGGCAGAACCAAAATGTATTCCCTCACAGTCGTCCAAGGAGGAGGAGCAAATGGTCGCCTTAGCCATTTCGGTTTAGACAAACCACACCTTAAACGGACGTAGTCGTCATAGGGAATTTTTGCATACATGCATCGTAAGACCCTATCACCCCATGTTGCACAGCCACGTGGGAACTAGACCCTAGCGGCAAGCTAAAGGTGAGGAGGAGTGACGTGATGGATCATCCATCGTGGCAAATCCTCTTGCCTTAAATCTGGCCTGTGGACCAAATTCGGGCTATAGTCAAACTAGATTCTAGAACAAGATTTTTTTTTACCCTCAACTCGTCGAGGCATTGAAATCGGGCCTCCAAAATCTGGAAATCATAGTTAAACGTCATTTTTAATCAAAAATGGTTCTTACGCTACACTACATGTACCCTCATTTTATTCGTTTGAACCAATTTGACAGAAAAATCATGGTCTAATAACTTTGATATCATCTACGTCTACATTGTTGGTTACGACCACGGGAACAAATCTACGTCTATATTGTGGCCAATGGTCTGTCCGAATACCAAACATGAATGTCATAGAATGAGGTTCGACCGTATTTCATTAGCATGTCCAAAGAGTTAGTACATTTTCCCAAATCCCAGCCTTAAAATTCGATGCAACAAACTTTCACACGACGAGACTGGCAGAAAACAAGGTTCCGTTCCATATCCATTCTTACAAGGTGGTCGTCCACAGGTCAATATTGGGGACATATGCCACAATGTTTTCAAGATTTCCCATGATCCACTCAAGTGATGCCATCTGTCTCTAATCAAGGCATCCAATCATTATGTTTTTCCACGTGTCACAGGACCAGGTAGGGAAAAAAAAGGTTCAATTCCATGTCCCTTCCTATTTACTGTTCATCCACGGGTAAATAATGGGGACATATGAGTTGGTGTGGGTGTCTCCCACACATGTTGACCTCTGGGTTTGTTGTTCACATTTCACCTCTGTAGGTGACTAACGAGTTGCTTGACGTTTCATGGTGTACCACTTGCTGGTGTTGATGCGCCAGTGGTCGAAGAGACACGGTGGCGGGTTGATTGATGGGCTATCGACGAGTTGTGCCCTGGCCACCATGGAAGGACAGAATACAATTATGTAGGATTTAGTGGATTAAGTTTGCATGCCCTCTAGATCATGTCATTACTATCTCATGCTTTTGGAGGGGGGGTTACCATTCACATGAGATAGCCCAGGTTTGACCCTCATAGGCAGGGTACTGCCGGTTTTCTGGCCGTGGCAATACCAAGAAATTACACCCAAGGTTTGAGTCCCGTTGTGGGCAAGATCCCACAGTCAAAGGTGGGCTCGCTCCCACCCAACTGTGGGGTGCTCAACCCATGCTCGGCTCTCACGGCTCCTTCTACTCTCTTGTCACAACATTTTTTGTCCTAAGTCCAACACATCCATGGCCGTTTTTTGGATCCATGTGTGCTTGTGTGCGCCTCTCATGCCCCTAATTTTTTTCCTTGTCTCCCTTGGCACCATCCACTGGTATCAGAGCAGCAAGGTAACGTCATTACCACGTGCAAGATTGGTGGCACGCGACACCACATCGAGATCCGCAGCTACTTCCGCTCCATTGCTGCTACTGCAGCTGTCTTCTTACAACAGCAGCAAAAGGTTGTAGCCCACACAAGGTGGTGGGAGGAGAGGGGAAGGTGTGGAAGGTGTACCTTCACCATCCTCTGCTTGCACAATATTGCCATGGTACCAGCCCGCATATCTGTTGCTGTCCCGGTTGACTGCACCATCTCTCTCCTCCCAGCCGGCCAGGCTAGTAGCCTCCAAGGGCAAACATCAGCTAGAGTAGTCTCGTACTTACCTGCTCTGCCTCCGCAATCAACGAGGTGAGAGTGTGATTGCAAGTCCAAGAGGTCTTGTGTGTTGGTGTGGCATTGTCTTATGTGGGGACCTGTTGAGTGTTCAGGGGATTCAGCCTGTGTGCGTCTTGTGGATAGAATTGTGGCAGTTTGGAACTCTTCCTTGCTCTCTTACCGCCCATGGCCATTTCTCCTTGTTTGTTCCAGGTTTTGGCACTGTCACCACGTGTGGTGTTCTGCCGCCTGTTCGTGTGTCTTGGGATTTTTTTATCCTCGATTCAGGGGCCACCCACCACATGACCTCCCTTCCAGCCATGTTTATTACTCTTGATCCAGTTTGCTCTGTCCGTTTTGTCCGCACTGGATCTGGTCAGAAGCTCCCCGTCCAGGGTGTTGGTGTTGTGCGCTTCGTTGGTTCGAGAGGTGATGTGTACCTGCCATACGTGTTTTTCGTGCCCTCTCTCAAGGTGAGCTTGCTGTTGAGCACTATCCTCGACGAGTAGGGCATGGATTTCACTGCCATTCATAGTGTTTGCACAGTCTCGGTGCGTCCAGCTAGTCGTAGTGGCCTTCGTGGTGTGAGATGTGAGTGGTTGTATTTCATCTCTCTGTCCGCTCATGCCTCTTCCCCCGCCTGCACTGTCCTTGTCCACATCGCTCCTTCGCTCTCGCCTGAGAATGTTCTCCTGCTACATCGTCGTCTTGGGCATCCACATACTGACGCCATCGCCAGTATGCTCTGTCTGCAGCCTGCTGTTGGCTTTTGTCATACCTCCTTCCTGTTCCCTTGCTGCTCTGATTGCCTCGACTATGCCCAGGGCAAGATGCACCGCTCCTCATTTTTCGTGTCTGAAATTCAGTCCATGCATCCCCTTGATCTTGTTAATGCAGATGTTGTGGAACTGTTGTCCCCTGACTTCTACAACGGGTGGGATCGTTATGTCATGTGCCTTACGGATGACTTCTCTTGTTACTGTTGGATCTTTGCTCTTTGTCTGAAGAGCAATGTCTTTCCTGTCCTCGACTCTGTTCATAGTGAATGTGCATGTCAGCGGTCCCTGTGTGTATTTTGTGTTGACCGCGGCGGTGAGTTCATGGGTTCTACCTCTCGTCTTCTCGAGTCCTGTGGGATCCGCATCGAGGTCACTGCCCTAAATAATCCTTTAAAAAATGGGGTGTGAGAGTGGTGGAACCACACGCTTGCTGACGATGTGTGTTCTCTGCTCTCTGATTCTGGTGTGTCCCCTCTCTTTGCCTTTGAGGCAATGAGCTACATGACTTGGGTATGGAACTGTGCGGTCCCCGTCCAGTATCTGTCACTCTGTTCAAACGGTGGTATGGGTACCGTGCTGACCTGCATCCTGCTCGGGTGTGGGGCAGTGTCACCGCCGTTTGGCTTCCCGATGACGTTCGTAATGGGAAGTTGTCTCCCCGCGGTTGTCTCTGTCCCTTCCTTGGCGTCTCTGCCCCGTTTAGAGCATCACCATGTCAAAGAACCGTGCAATGCCCTGTTTGTTCAGTCATTTTTCTTCGCAAGTGGACCGTCGCGCTTCTCCATTCTCCCCCTCTCGGCTCTTTTGGCTGGGGAGAATCCTCCTGAAGAAGTCGCACCCTCATCGCCTGGTCCATCGGCCTCTCCCATGTCTCACCCATCCCCTGTGCCCCCACTTTCATCGTTGCCTGCGGACGATCCTTCACCCCCTAGGACAGCCGCCCCTTCACCTCCGGCATTGTTGTCGTCGTTGGCTGATGCTCCCTCATCCCCTGGGCCAGCCATCTCCTTCTCCGGCACCCTCTCCTGTGTCACCTATTGTCTCCTCTAAGTCCTCTCTCGTCTCTCCGAGTGTGCCTCCCTTGTCCACAGTCATTGTCCGACCTGTGATATTGGCTGCACCACCTCTTACCGCACATGCGTCCCCATTTATTCGTGGAGAGAGGCTATGTGCGCTCTCTACCCGTCCTAACATCGGCAGCTCCTATTGCTCTGCGACCTCACACTCAGCCCCTTGTACAAATCAAATGCATTCAGAGCCCTTACGTTATCCTACTGGCCTTAACGCTCTTGGATTTTCCATTGAGGTTGTACACCCCAACATTGGTCTTAAAAAATCCCTTATTGCGGGTGAGTTTTAGCGTGCCATTGAGGCATCTGTAGCAGGTGGTGTTGTCGAGTGCCACACCGCTATCGGAGTAGTCACACTGTTACCAGAATTCAACGCAGTACATCAGGCATACGAGTCCCCTCATGCTCGGTTACGGGAAAAAGGCTGTGCGTGAGGCGCTTGACCTCTTTGGATGAGCATGCCGACTACCAGCTTGTAGATCTCCCACCCGGGCGCAAAAAAGTCTCCGCAGACTAGGTCTTCTGACAAAAGCAAAAGTCTGACAACACAATAAACTGGTACAAGTCATGCCTCACAGCAAAGGGGTTCTCCTAGATCTTCGGCATCAATTTCGATGAGAAGTTTATGCCTGTGGGATGGTACACCACAGCAAGGGCGCTCCTCAGCCTACTCACTCACCACGATTGGGAAGTGGACATCAAGAACACGTTCTTTCATGGACGTCGGGACGACGAGATTTACATGGTGTAGCCACCCGGATTCACCGACGGCACTGAGAAGGTGTGGCGGCTGCGAAAGGCCCTCTACGGCCTGAAGAAGGCGCCAGGTTTGGTGGAACCAAGATATTACCTCCACCCTTGAGGAGGGGGGGGTAACAAGGCAACATAGTTGACCTTGCACTCTTTGTGAGCCAGCAGCCTGCACCGTTCGTCGCAATCCTGGTGCACGCCAATGATTTACTCATCGCTTTGCTCAACATCTGAACAGTGCGCTCAATGAAGGCATTGTTGCACTTCGTGTACAAGATGAAGGACTTAGGACCTGGATCCTCGAGTCTTCTTGGGAATGGAACTTGAGTGTAATCGCTAGCAGCATACTCTCCATGTCGACCAGGCTATGTATGTGAACAGCGTGGAGGAGAGATTTGCGTCACTTCTTGAGTCTGTGCTGACTGTGTCAACGCCGATGACCCCTGCGGGTCATAGGCTACTCAAGACACTGCACGTGTCTAGGCTAGGAGAGCCGGAGGATGTCACCGATTACCTTTGAGTCATGGGTTCTCTCATGTACCTTGCCACGACTACGAGGACAGACATGGCCTTTGCAATAAAACTGCTCGGCACAAATTTTGCATTGTCCACATTCACGTCACCTGGAGGCCGCACTGCAAATGGTGCGTTACGCTCTCTTCATAGGATGGGTTTGGCTGTGCTGTAGGGCACACTCATTTGTTGTTTTTGACAGATACACTGATAGTGACTAGGCTCATGACGTTGACACACGCTGCGACACCGAGTACATATTCATTGTCGGCAGGACCGCGGTGTCGTGGAAGAGTAGAAAGTAGGAATGCGTGGCACGAAGCTCAAGCAAGACAGTGTATGTAGCACTTGGTGCCAGCACATGTGAGAGCATTTGCTTGTGTCGACTGCTGCAGTAGCTGCGCGTGCCCATTCGTTGTATCACACTGTGCTATGACAATCAAAGCACAACGGTCATCGATGAGCATGACAGCATGCATCATACACACACAAAGCATATCAACGTTGAGCATCATTTTGTTCTAAGCGCATTGCTGCGGGTGATGTTCGGGTCGTCTGGGTTGACACTTGCCAGCAGCGAGATGACGTCCTCACGAAGGCGTTGAGTAGCAATGCCTTCAATGCAACTGTGCACGCAGTGGGCCTGTTGTGTGCTCGTGATGCACCTGCATGATGTCGGTTGCGCACATGATCCTATTTGTGTGTATGTACAGTTCAGTGTCGTTTTCTCTCTTGTTGTTGTCGTCCTCGTGGTGCTCGTCTATGTGCATGTGTCGACTACGGGACTTGGGAAAGTGTTGGTATGGGTGTCGTCGACAAATGTTGACCTCTGGGCTTGCTGCTCACATTTCAATCATGCACGTGACTGACAAGGTGCTCGACGTTTGACGGCATAGCATCTGCTGGTGTTGACGCGCCGGTGGTTAAAGAGACATGGTGGCAAGTTGATGAACAGGCTGCCGGCAGATTGTTCCCGGGCCATCATGGAAGGGCATAATACAACTATGTATTATTTCATGGATCAGGTTTGTGTGCCCTTCATTGTAACCTCTTGATAATGTTCTAACAATCTCGTGCTTTGAGGACGGGGTACTGTCCACATGAGCTTGCCCAAGTTTGAACCCCACAAATAGGGTGCTGCCAGTTTTTTGGAACATGGCACTACTGCACACGCGCGCGCGCACGCATGTGTGTGTGTGTGTGTGTGTGTGTGTGTGTGTGTGTGTGTGTGTGTGTGTGTG
>SZWC01005749.1:133011-143552 GCA_023375785.1 Penium margaritaceum | reverse complement strand
TATATCTATATCTATATCTATATATATCTATATCTATATCTATATCTATATCTAAATCTATGTCTATATATATCTATATCTATATCTATATATGTATCTATATCTATATCCAAGTCCATATCCATATCCATATCTATACGTATATCTATATCCAAATCTATGTCTATATAGAATCATCATCATCGTCAACGTCAACATCATCATCATTTGATCAAGTGGAAACATCTCTCGCTCTTCACAAGTAGTATTAATGTGTAATTTGATATTTGTATTCAGAAATTCACGATAAATTGTGATATAAGACCATAGTTTTGCTGGGTAATAAGAAGAATGAAAATTGTTTGTGATATCGTGTGATTCCCCACTCATGACCGGGGGTAAGAAAAATACTTCTAGTGATGTCTCATGTCTTTTGTTTGCATATTAAGAGCTCGATGTCCCTGTCGTGGGTGTTCTTCACAAAGCGAGTTCGCACGTGTGCTGGATCCATGGGCGGATCGGGCCCTGACATGTTTTTAGAGGATGAAATCGGCAAGAAAATTTCTTCGCAAGCATCGCCAGGCCAGGCTAGTCGTGTTTGTCGTATTCGGCTAAGCCCTCATCGGAGTTCGAGGGAAGAGAGGTAGTCCATTGCTCAGACTGGCCGTCATCGATGACGGCCGCAGGCATCTCAGCCGGTTGACTGCGACCCAGGTGTTTGAAAGCAAACCGGCCTTGAACTGTGTGGTGAGGTGGATCCGAACTGTCGTCGCCTTCAGGGCTCTTAAAAACCGTACCAGCGACGACGCCCGGGCGTTGCAAACGTCGGGGCGTCGTCGGAACACAACATACTGCCGAGGTACCGGCCACCACATCGACGCTCGTGGCGTGCGTGCACCGAAACTCTGACCAGAGATAGTTAACGTTGGGGGAGGGCCGGGGTGGGGGGTGGAGGGAGGGGTGGGAGAGGGAAGGGTAGCGGCAAGGGGGGTGGGAGGGACCAGCGTCAACTTTGCAGCAATCAAAGGGATTTTCAACAATTTACATGCGCCATGACAACATATTCCGATTTCAACCCAGTTTTGCAACCAAATAAATATCAACCAACTTCGTCTCAACCCTCTCCACCAACTGAAAAGGATCTTGCATACATGGAAAAAATTTCCACAGTTTCATTGAAAAATAGAAAATTTCTAATTATCAGTCTTCTCCTTTCATCACCATGGTTTTTACGAGAATGCGCCCTTCAAGCGAGCCACATGAGATATTAGATTCACTACATGGAAGAAGTTTGCTTCAGACATGCCCATGAAAATTTACGTATCACCTCATTTCATTCTTTCCACATCCATGAATTACACCCATGCCCGCCAACTTCAAAATCTTGAAGTTAAGCCTTCAAGTTGGTGGTCAAACTGCCCATGTAAACCCTTGTCATTTTTGGTCGATATTTCTAGGAAAAAGCACGTCCGTATACATAAGAAGATCTTTTTCTCAAATAAATGTTCCACCTGACTGGATTTTAAAAAGAGGCAAAAAAAACTCTAAAAAAAACTCAATCTCTTAATGTTTACATTATGTATTTCACTATGAAAATTCAACACAAACAAGTTTTGAAGAATTTAGTTGTTATCATACTTTTTTCAGTATAAACATGAACATGAACATGAACATGAACCAATGAGGTCGGATCTATTCTTCTAATTAAATGTTGGGAGGGCATATAATATTTTGAAGTAAAATCTTCACCCATGTGTAAAGGGATAAATTTGTACAAAACAATTTAAAACGTTGTTTTTTATGTTAAAAATGATTTTTTCATCATGATGTGAATTGAGAAATTAATCTGGCATTCTACTTCCCACAATCCCTAACTCTAAACGACCATGTTCATACCTTAAAAAAAAACAAAGCATGCTTTTGTACCCTTCAGTGTGTCCACATTATCTTAAATGTCCCATACTATCCAACAAAAAAATAATTTCCGAATTTAAGGATTCTTTCATCACGTATTAGGTTTTTTCAAAACTATTTCATCAGGTTTTTACTGGAAAAATACTACACTTTGGAGTTTTTTTTACAAATGAGACGAGAAAGTATTCAAATAACCCATATTTTCGTCAGTCATGCCAAATCCCTCGAATGAAAACATTGATGTGAGGAAAGCCCACCAAAAAAATTATAATTACTAAAGTTTACAATAATAATATTCTACATACAAAGCCCTATCATTCCTCTTTGCATTATAATGTGTCGCGTTGAGTAAATGGATACATGTGGAAATAATTTTATATGATTTATTTTTTTAAACAATATACCGTATTATATTATGGGGAAATCCTTTTTATCTTTAAATTGTATAAAAATCGGTGATTGAAATTGGATGGTAGTGCGAGGTGGCGTCTCTTTTGTCATTTTCTGCACATTTCATTTTTTATGATTTCATTGCCCTCATTTTTACGTCCTTCCCGCCTCTTGAAATAGATATTAATGTAAAACGGAATCTCAAATGTTGTAAAATGACACAAACACATGATGATAAGAATTTTGAAATGAAATGGATAAAATGTCGAAAAATTTCTTACATAATAATCTGTATCATGACTACGATCCTGCATCTCCAGAGCATTGGACCCATTTATTTGAGGTTGTCCACCATGGGCTCATGATTCGTCAATATTCGCCATGAAGGGGCATATCATTGATATCTTGTCGGGCCGGGTATATATTGGCTTTCCGGGTTGATGGTCTCGGGGTCACGCGGTCTCACGCTTCCCCAAAATCTCCTTGTCGGTAGGGACGGGTAAGGGATGGAGGGCGGGACGCGACTGCTGTTCCAATCGATCGGCCGGCGAACTGCAGTTGACCCCCTCAATCGCATCTCTTGTCGACCGTGAGATCATAAATGGACGGCAGGCCGTTGTCCATGAAACGCGGCCGTCTGAGAATGGCGCGATGCCGAGAGCGCCTATGCCGAGCCGCACCGGAAGGACGGAGACCCGTCTACAGTTGAGCAAATTCTCGACCAGCTCCAATCTACGGCTGAGGACGATGCCAACTTGGCATTTTCCCATCCCGAGATGGTTGGGATCCAGCCACAAGCATGCGCTCACCCCCACGAGAGGCATTTCCTTCACGGTTCCACAAACATGAACTCCTCGACCTTTCTTGTCACTCCAATCCCGCAACCACAATCTGTGTCAGCAATCCCTATTGCTGACTCCATTGCAGGCTTTGCGGTCCACCTGGCCGATACCCCACAATCCTCTGCGGCCTGTACCGGATTCCTTGCCATAACATTTGGCGAATAGTCTGCTAGAGCTACAACAACCGAGCAACCTGCAGATCTATCACGACCCTCAAGATGGAAAAATCGGTGGGATGACAGGATAAGAATGCACATGCGCCTTTTTTGTCTACTCCTTTGAATATCATGCTTTATTTAGAATATATTTTGATAAAATATATGGTCATTTCCCGTTTTCCTTTCCAAATCTTGCCTTCGATTTTACTTTCGGCATGCACATAAAAACTTTCACAAAGACAAGGACGGAGTAGTTATATACCCATCATTTTGCCAGATTTAGCAGCGATGCCCATGGTTTTTAAAAACATAACAGCGATGCCCATGTTTGTCCTTCTTCGAGCGAAAATGGACACGACTGTCATATTTTTCATGTATTCACCGGATTCGACATGGATTTCGACTTCGACGGCGGAGCCGAACTTCGCCCGCCATCGCGAGCTCGCAGGAGGGGTTCCGCGGCGAAACCTCCCTGCGAGCTTGCGATGACACTGTCAAACCCCCTATTTAAACTAGGGGGTTTGCCGTAGGTTTGGGGGGGTTTGCGAGTTGCGGTGCACGTGTGATAGAAGAAAGGGAATCTGCCGGGCCCCGCTACCGCGGGGCCCGACAGATGCCCGGGCAAGTAAAAAATAAAACCCAAATCCTGCATTTAACCTAGGGGGTTTGTCGTAGGTTTGGGAGGGTTTGCAAGACGCGGCGCACGTGTGATAAATGAAAGGGAATCTGCCGGGCCCCGCTACCGCGGGGCCCGGCAGATGCCTGGGCAAGTAAAACAATAAAACCCAAACCCCCCAGTGTAACTAGGGGGTTTGTATGTTATTGGGGGATTTGCGACATGCGGCGCACGTGTGATAAATGAAAGGGAATTTGCCGGGCCCCGCTACCGCGGGGCCCGGCAGATGCCCGGGCAAGTAAAAAAATAAAACCCAAACCCCCAGTGTCACTAGAGGGTTTGTCGGATATTGGGGGGTTTGCGATATGTGTGTTACCCTGTCGCGAGTTTTGGAGTTCGCAGTTGCGAACTCCAAAACTCGCATCACGCCGACTTCTGACATCGGCTCGGCCGGTGTCAAAAGTCGCCGATTTCGCTCTCGAGGTCGGCAGTCGCCGGCCTCGAGAGCGAAGTCGAATTCCGTTTTCGGACGGATATTCGAAAACATGGGCACCGCTGTCATGTCGATTTCGACTATGGGCAGCGCTGCTATATCTGGCGAAACATTGGGCACCGGAGTGTTTGGTACCCAAAGACAAATATTCTGATCAATTTATTGGTGAAACAAAAAAAATTGAATATATCGAGGCAATATACTATTACAATTGTGAGTAACCCTTCCTAAACACTTGCAACGGTAAGCTTTTGTTCAAATGCTCAAAACCAACCAACAACACTTGTGGCATACAAGACGTAGCATTTCATTTTATTTTACTAGTTTTTTTAAGCCACCGTGGTGGTCTCTATGTGTCTCACATATTCTTCCCCTACCCATGCATCTATTTGCACTAATGGAGGCAAACTCCACTGTGTTTTACAGGGAATCCATGTTAATGCCTCCATTACAGAGATAGTAACAATTTCCTTATGAGCCAGAATGGACCCATTCATCCAGGATCCTCATTGAGATGTTTTCTTTGGTACATTAACAACTAGGCATTAATGGTTCTGACTCGCTGCTTGTTGACAAATCGCATGAAACGTCCGCTTGCTAGCGATCGCATTCACTTTAACACATTTTTTTGGCAGCGGGGTCAAATCAATTTGCGATGTGAGGCAATTTTCAACAAAATTGGTTGGAACACCCAGTGGAAACATGTGTGGTATTCAAACATAGCAAACATGAATCATTTGACGCAAACCACCCAAGGCAACGCAATTGCAAATTCATTGTTGCAAAGGACACATTCAGATCAGCCAGAGGTAGATACTTCTCAACCTGGTTGTGTGGGAATATGAATGATGTATGAGGGGGGCCACAAATGTGTTCGTTTTATGTCAGTACCACATAGTGACCGCTGGCCTCATTGCACACTCACCTCACTAATGCACGAGACTAACTGGAGAGAGGCAACCCCTGCTGGCTGCTACATCCTGGTGGCATGACTACACGGTGAGCCACATGGCTAGGCATCTGCACAAGTCGCACATGACTCTCGCCGACATGCATTCATGCACGCACATTTTTATCGGGTTCACACACTAGCCTATTCTTTGGCTGGTTGTTTCTCCAGTGACCTAGTTGAGAGGTTGCAACTATGCAGTGGGTAGTTTGTTTCGGTTCACGAAACTTGGTGGGTGGCGAGCGAGATCGAGCTCGCTGCTCGCTCGCTTGCTTTACCCCACCCGACGGCTATCACCTCGTCGCGTGTGTCTATAGTTTATGTGTCCGTCGTCCCTACTTTCACGCAAACCGCCCATGGCTTCTGTCAACCCCTGCATGGTGTCTTCCTTGCACTAGACCATCTGTTGTTTGCTTGTCTAGCACAGGAACCTACTGGTATCAGAGCAACCTGGAAGACGGACGGCGCTTTGAAGCGCCGCCCCTCGATTCTGGGACAACTTCGCGACAGGCCCTCTCACCGCTGCACGCCGGCCCTCTCATCGCCACACCCCTGCCGAGCTCCAGCACGCTGCCCCAGGTCTCTCCACTGGGCAACACTAGGGAAGATCCTCGCATGTGCACAGGGCCCCACAGAGAATCACGTGGTGGACTGCCGTACGTGGCGGAGTGTCACCCACACATGGTGGACCGCCGTACTTGGCGGAGTGCCACCCACCCAAGGTGGACCGCCGTACTTGGCGAAGTGCCACCCATGCCAAGTAGACCGCCGTGCTTGGCTGGGTGCCACCGACGCAATGTGGACCGCTGTGTTTGGCGGAGTTCCACCCACGTCTGCACCTATGCAGCCCTGCTTTTGTAGGCTCAATTTGTAACAGACTCCAGATCCAATTGGAAATAATTTTTAGGGCATGCAGGCCCATGCAAAAACGAACATGAGCTCTGTGTGTGAGTTCGATGCAAGACGGCAAGAATTTGGCTAAGTCTGGAACGCTGAATGTAAAGAACAAGGAGAGATTACAAATGAGCCCCTAGCGGGCTTAAGTAGGGGCGCCGACAGCTAGCCGCACCGGGCCCCGTCACCCCCGCTGAGCCGAAACGGGTCAGCGGGGAGAACACACTACGTACACCACGATAAAAATAACGGTGGTCTCCTCAAGGCACCGGAACAGCTCTCCGAGTACCCGGGTCTCGACCACCGAGAAAATAGGAACAGTGCCAGAAAATCTCAGAATCAGCGTCCAGACATCACACACGGCTTTCCGAACATCGGAAGCCCCACAATAGCCATCGGGTCTCCTCGTCGCACCGGTACAGTCAGCCGGGTGCGCGGGTCTGAACCCACCGAGAAAACTCTCCTACCTCCTGACAAGCCCACATGGCTGCCGGAACGCATCGACCGCGTCTCGCCGGTGCTGTCGTAGGTGCTGGAGAAGTCTCGGTGCAGTCCGGAGGCCCGTCGTGTCGTCAAGCCCTCCTTTGCCATATACCCCGAATGTGGATATATCGGTAAACTAGCAGTGTCGGTCGTGACGGGTGGAAGCTACACAAACCAACACTCCCCCTGGCTGACATAGCCGTCCACGCCAGAACGAATGAGCGAAGGCATGGAACAACAATGCATGGCAAGCCATAACATGCATGAGTCAACTCGCACAAACACACACACACAAACTCATCTGCTATCCATCCAGGGTCTCCCTGGACACTGGCACAGCCCACCAAGTGTCTGGGTCTCGACCATGAGAGGAGTGATGCACACGCACACAAACCAGTGCAATGCACATCATACACATGTCAGAGGACAAGATGGTCTCCTCGTGACACTGGTGCAATGCACCAAGTATCCGGGTCTCGACCAACAGCTCGCATGCACAATGCCACACACACTATAGCCACACTAAGACACACGATCACATGGTCTCCTCGTGACACTGGTGCAATGCACCAAGTATCCGGGTCTCGACCAACAGCTCGCATGCACAATGCCACACACAGTATAGCGACACAGTAAGACACATGATCACATGGTCTCCTCGTGACACTGGTGCAATGCACCAAGTGTCCGGGTCTCAACCAACAGTGTGCTACCAACTGTATGCACCTATGCAGGCACGTAGCGTGAGGCACATGCGGGATGCTATAGATGCTCAGAACAGAGCATGGACCTCGCCATGCATCTCCCATGGCGTCGCGTTGGGTCGAGGTCCACACAACACTCCCCCTGGGCAGATGAACCTAGCAGCGATGTCCTCGATGGAGATGCTGATGTCGTAGCTGAACAGATCCTGGGCGATGAGTCATGCAGTGTATCCATCATGTAGAGACAGCTCCCCCTGTCACCTGTAAGTCGACTCCCTCCCTCAAAGACGAAGTGGTGTCTCCGGCTACAACTCCTCACGTGAATCTGCATCACCTGGGGTATACCAGTCCTCGCGTGACTGCCAAGGGTCCCAACTCACAGTCTCTCCTGCCTCCGCACTACTGCGATGCATCTGTGTACGCCGGAGGAACGGGAATGGGCGAGCAGCACGCGTGCGTGGATGAAGTGGCGGAACTGGCCTGCGATACGGGATAGGAGACCCTGAGACACAAGGGTGTACTGCCAGAAAAGTCGAGCTGGAGCGATGAACCGGATCACCACTCGTGGATGAAGATGAAGATGGGGCAGGTGAGTCGGGTGGATGAAGCTGCGTGACGGCAGCAGAAGAAGGAGGAGCAATGATGGGGTCGATAGGAGCCAGGATGGCGGAAGCCGAAGGCACGCTCAGCATCACTGCTGCTGCCGGAAGGCTCCTGCTGGTACCAGTGATGCTACCCTCCTCTGAGAATCGCTCACGCGCTGCCACCATCTCCCGTTGTAGCATGACTACACGCTCCTGCAGATCAGCATAATCTGCCTCGGACATGTCGAGGTGGCCCATGTCGACCTGGTGTAGAATAAACTCTGCCTCACTGGATGCTGCAGATGCAGACTCCACAACTCGTGAGTATAGCGCCATCTGCATCTCTGGTGCTGGAGACGATGGAACTGGTGCTGTTGCATCCTCCTGGGGGTCAACCAAGCTCGCAATGTGCCGAGACGCTGGAACATCGGATGCAGCTGCAGGTGTCGCATCCACATCACAGCTCGTGTCTGTCGTGCGATGAGTGAGCGGTCGCATGCCGAGAGAGAAAGAGAAAGAGGAGCCGTCAGAGTCCGTAGAGCATGTGGAAACGTCGTCCGTGCAGGTACTGCTACTCTGAGTGTCCATGTGATCAGCAAGGTCACCAGCAGATGAACACGAAGGGGCAGAACTCAACTCTTGCTGATGAGATGACTCCATCTGCGTGTAGGGATCTGCACCACTGTCCTCAACTGCCGCCGTAGTGGAAACAGGTGTACAGGGCTCTGGCTCGACAATGCCCGTCAAGGCGACCAGCAAGCGCAACTGGCGCTCACGCACTGTCTCGCCGGGAGGACTGGTCGCTGCCACCTGCTCTATGATAGAGTGAGGACCATCATCTGACTCCGTCATGTATGTCGCTGCTCTGTGTGTACGGGAACTTGGAGGCTGTGGGAACCTGAACGACTCCTCACGCTAAAGCTGGTCCTTAGGTAGCGCAGATGAGGTGGTGGAGCCTGCTGTGTCTGCTGCAGCATATGACCCGGCGACATCTCTGAGAACTGCTGCTCTCAAGAACGCCTCAACCTCCAACAGACCAGCCGGTCGACTCTGCTCGTGTACTGTGACCACTGTCGGGCAAGTATGAGTCCCGTGCGCCAACGCCCCCGGAAATCCGTGTGGGGTATCCCGATCCGCGCGGGACTCATGTGCCACCGCCAGGCCGCTATCGGTCGGAGTCGCAAGTGGCACCGCCAAGGCACATGAGACCTGCACTCCTCGTGATGCAATCTGCTGCTGCAGAACGTCCGGCTCCTGTCCCAGCGTGGATGTCGACCTCGATAACACGCATATCTCCTGCAATGGAACCTCCGCCGGGCTCGTGTGAGCCTGCTGCACAAACTCCGCCAAAACTCCCAAAGATGTGTCCTGATCTGTACGGGACCTGTGTGCCACCGCCGGGCCGCCACTTGTAGGAGCCGCGAGTGGCACCGCCCAGGGACGCCGGGCATGGACACCTCCTGACGCAAGCTGCTGCTGTAGAAGATCTGGATCCAGCGCGGACGTGGAAGTCAAGCTCGATGACACTCAAGTCTGCACCATGACCTCCATGTCAGGATCAGACTCACTCCCCCTTGACCGGACTGCGGATCCTGTCGCTACTGTCGCATCACGCAATGCGCGGTGACCACACTCCCCCTCGACAGGTACAGCAACGGAGGCCGAGGAGGTGGAGGATGTATCAACACCGGCGCGAGCACGCCGTGCAGAGCGCTGACGACGAAGTCGTAGAGTCACTCGACTGGAACGACTGCTGGAAGACAAGTCATCGCGGGATGGCGGCGTGGTCACAGCAGAGTGGAGGATTGAAAGGATGGTGTCAGCATGGGAGTGGCTGGCAGGTGAAGCTGAAGGGACACCATCGGAGGAAGAAGGAGGAGATGATGGAGGAGATGTGGTCGAAGAGGCCGTCGACGAACGAGTAGCAGAAGCACGCTCAGTGACGACAAGGTCACAGAGCCACTGCACCGTTTGTCGGAGGCCGCGGATCTCGGCGAATATGCTCGCCAGAGGTCCAGCGAGGGGATCTACCAACGCCGATAGATCCGTATGCTGTGGAGGACGCATGCTCGGACGAGGCTGTAGCCAAGGTGGATGCCAGCCGGGAGGGCGCGTCCAACAGCGACGCCAACCATGACGTCCATCACCACAGTAGTAGCAGGCGAATGCGCAGGGCGCCTGCTCACACGTCCGCGCACTCATCTCGTGCGCTGGACGATGGATAGGTGCCAAGGGCACCTACTCCCGGTGGTAAACACCAAGCCACGGGAGAGAATGAGGTCCCCAGGTACTATCACTCCTGGAGGTCACGACGTCCGGGTCAGCAAATGTGACCAGACGGGAAGAGCTGCACTACCACAGCACACCCGGAGACGAGAGTCTGACTAGCTGCGGCGACCAATGCTGTTGCCACGAATGGAGCAAAGACTGCTCCAAGACGAGAAGGGGTGGCGGCTGCACGTGTGGCTGCTGCTCCAAGCGGTAGACGACCCAGCCCTCGGAGACGGTAAGACTCGAATCCGCCGGCGATCCTAC
>SZWC01005749.1:95865-121519 GCA_023375785.1 Penium margaritaceum | reverse complement strand
AATGCACATCATACACATGTCAGAGGACAAGATGGTCTCCTCGTGACACTGGCGGTACCAGGGTCCGGGTCTCGACCACTACGAGCAATCAAACTCAATAGTATCATCATCCAGACACAGGATCAAGGGAGGATCTCCTCGTGACACGGGTGCAATGCACCACGTGTCCGGGTCTCGACCAACAGCTTGCATGCACAATGCCACACACACTATAGCCACACTAAGACACACGATCACATGGTCTCCTCGTGACACTGGTGCAATGCACCAAGTATCCGGGTCTCGACCAACAGCTCGCATGCACAATGCCACACACAGTATAGCGACACACTAAGACACACGATCACATGGTCTCCTCGTGACACTGGTGCAATGCACCAAGTGTCCGGGTCTCGACCAACAGTGTGCTACCATCTGTATGCACCTGTGCAGGCACGTAGCGTGAGGAACAGAGCATGGACCTCGCCATGCATCTCCCATGGCGTCGCGTCGGGTCGAGGTCCACACAACAGATCCGCTCTCCACCAACGACCTCAGCAGCAACAAGCAACATTGTAGCAGCAGCGCGCACCTTTCCGTGCCACATTCTTTCACGCAGCAGTAGCAGCATCGGCCCCTTGCAGCAGCGTTTTCAACTGCAGCAACAGCTGCTATGCTATGCATCATCGCATCAGCCTACAGCTAATGTTGCAAGCAGCCATGTGGCTGCATTTGCACGTACAACACAACGGCGGTGGTAGCGCCAGCTCCGTACTGTTGCACACAGCTGCACCTGCATTGTCAATCACAACAGCCGGCTGCCGCAGCCACAAGCAGCTCTACGGCAGTAGCAACAGGCACGCTATAGCGGTGTTGGCGGTTGCCAAGCAGCACCCTCTCGGCAGCCATGTTGAAGGTTGCCGCGTACGCACCACAACGGTGGTGCACGTCAAGTTGGCTCCCCCAGACGTTCCGGGTGCGGCATCGCACGGCGAGTACCATGAGGAACAACTGGCGCGTCATCTTCGCCGTCATTGCTGACTCCAAAGTCCGGTAAGCCCTCCTTCCTTTCGTGGCTCTGGGCGGTTTAGCAGCCGCACAACGCTGCTGCTAAGTTGCTGCACACAAATTGGCGTCAGGATGCAGTAGTGCTCAATCGCAACTTTATGCGGACCGTGTCCATTGTGATAGACGTAGCAGAAGCAGCTTCTGCCACCTTTGCCGCCGGAGCTCGAGCAGCACGCGTCCCTGCATGAACATCTGCTGGTCGTGCCGCTGACTCTTACACTGAGGCAGTAATTGTAGCGGGACCAGTGGGTGTAACAGCTGCAGACATTGGGACACAGTTATCGGTAGCCGCATCAGTTGTGGCTTCTGCAGTGAATACAGCGACGGTCCTTTCTACCGTTGGTGCCACCTTCACCACAGGCGTCCTGGCACTAGTTGTGCCGGTTGCGTCTTGTATCTCTGTGCTCTCCGCTGCAACTGCTTCCATTGTCCCACCTATCCTTTCTCTTTTGCGCAGCCCCTCACACACCTCGTGAGGTCTCCTGGTCTGCATCTCCCTTTCGTGTCCTCTGTCTCTCTTCTCTGCGCTAGCTTGTCTGTGTGACTTGGGCCGGGCTGTCTTGCAGCACATATTCTACGTGCCTAAGGCTTTTCTAGTTTTCCCACGCCCACTGGGGTGGGGGAGAATCTGCCAAAAATTTCTCGGCAGGGCCCATCAGTCGTCACCATGCTTGGTGACGATGAGTCAATCATAGGAGAACTTCAGCGTCAGCTGACCCTCGCTCATGAGGCTCAGCGTGAGGGTGAAGATTGCCTCAAAGTCGCCAATGACAATCGTGTCACCTTTGCAGATGAGGTAGTTGCAATTGTACTCAAGTGGTTGCCTACACCCTCCATTTTGCCATCTGGCTCCTCTGCTAGCACCAGTGCCGGTGTCTCTTTCACACCACCACGTGCTAACCTAGTTGTCGCAAAGCTTGTTGTCATCCCATCTATTGTCACTCCTGCTGTAGTCTCCCACCAGCATGACTTCTTCTCCCAACCTCCTGTCCTTTCCACTTGACTTGCCTTTTATTCTTGGGAGATCCGCTTTAAAGCATGGGCTCAGGGAGAAATTCTATGGGAATACTATTTCCCTGCTACACCGTCCTTCACCCTTGTCGATGAAGAGTCTTCTCGTGCTTTTCGCGCCCTCATTGCTGCTACCCTTGAGACATTCGTTGATGAAATTGGCACTTACAATGCTGACCCTGATGTTCACCGTCTGGCTGACCCAGTTGGTGCATACACCATGCTTCGTTGGTGCACGACAGTCATAGGTAAGGCAACTCAGAGCGCCCTCATCATTCTTTTCAACACGCTCTTATGGTGTGCGGACGAGTCGGCTGACACCTATTGGGCGCGTGGGCTCAGGCTGCTTCGCGAGCTTGGCGAGGCCACACCAGGTCAGATGTCAGCTATGCACACAATGGTCAACTGGCTGGTCCCTGAGCTGTCTGACCTGCTTCATGATGTCAAAGCTGACAAGCTGCAACGCCTTGCATCCTAGCCCGTTCCACCCAAGTTCCCTCCTGGCGTTGGTGTACTCTGGGACCTTGTCGCTGAGCAGCTTGCCGCTTGGTGGACAAGCATCTAAAACAAGCGCCTGTATCACACTGTAGTCACGGGGTTGGCCGTTGTTTCCACTGCCACTTTCACTCCTTCCTCCGCTGCTGCATCGGCCTTGTCTCCATCCTCTTCTTCTCCCTCTACTACCTCTACGGCCATAGCTCTTGCCTCCCAGGGCCGTGGGTGTGGACGCGGTCGTGGGGAAGGCAAGGGGAAAGGAAAAGTTGCTGCACCGTCTCGTGTTCCTGGTGTGGTGGTGTGCTGGAACTGTGGCTCCTCTGAGCATTCCGCTTGCAAGTGCCATGCACCCCCTGACGACATCTGCCTCGTGTGTGCCATGCGTGCTCATTGGGGGCACACCAGGCGGGTCCTCTTCTTCTTCCACTGCGAGCTCCTGCTCGAGCTCTCCTTTGTTTGCCAGTTCCTTTCCAGCTCAAGCCTAATCTACTGTCGGTTTCGCCGGTGTTGCTGGCGTCCATCCCCCCACCCTCTATCCTTGGAGCTGGCCGCCTTCCTATGGAGCGCCCGCCTTTGCAGGCCCACCTTACTCGGCCTACGTCCCTCATCCGTGGTTTGCTCCTCCCTCGAGCGCACCTGCTCCATCGTCTGTGTCCTCTATCGATGGCAAGCGCCAGCTGGAGCAATATCTTCTCCAGCGTCTTCTCCTTCGTGATCAAGGAGGTGAATGTGTCTCTTTGTTGGCCAGTGGACTTTCTTGTCAGACTGACGATGTCCTCCTTGGGGACCCCCCGGTCATGTTCTTGGGTTGCCATTTGCGTCTTTTCTGTGAGTCGAGGACTGGCAGTCTGTCGTTCTCCCTTGTTGTTTTGCTGCCTATGCCTCACCTCCCCCCCTCTGTCGGCACTTTCGCCACCTGTGACGTCCACCCACATGTCCGTGTCTCCCGGGGCTTCTAAGTCCTCGACTCAGGAGCCACTCATCACATGACCTCTATCCGGTCCGCTTTTGTCTCGTTGGGTCCTGTCGGCTCAGTTTGCTTTGTACGCATGAGTTCCGGCCAGTTACTTCCTGTCCATGGCGTTGGTGTTGTTTGTTTTGTGGGTCCCAGAGACATGCTGTTTTTGCCTGACGTTCCGTTCGTGCCCTCTTTGGAACTCAATCTGCTGTCAGTTAAGTCCCTCAACAATCAGGGCATGGATTTCTCAGCCAGTCAGGGCATAGGGAATTTCCGTCTTCTCCCCTCTGGTCACGTCGTCTTGCGGGGGGTTTAGTACAATAAGGTGTATAGTGTCCCTCTTCATGTCCCCTCTGCACCCACTGTTGGCTTGTCTCTTGCTCACGTCACGCCTTCTCTTTCTCCTGCTGATTTCCAGCTCTTGCATCGCCGTCTTGGCCATGTACAAATTGATGCTATCACTAGCATGCTGCGGTTTCAGCCCGCTGTTGGCTTGTCCCAGTCAACGTTTCCTGCGTCCTATCCCTCTGACTACCTGGACCGTGTCCAGGGAATAATGCATCGTTCTCCCTTTGCTTCTTCTGAATCTCATTCCGGCCACCCTCTTGATCTTGTTCATGCGGATGTCATGGGTCCTTTGCCCCATGACTTTCTTGGGGGGGGGTTGGGCGTTATGTTTTATGTCTTAGTGATGACGTTTCCCATTTTTGCTGGATCTTTGCTATTCGTCAGAAGAGTGATGTTGCTTCGATCATCGCATCATGGCTCGTTCAGGCTGAATGTGTGTGTCAGTGCTCACTACGTGTCTTTCACAGTGACCGCGGTGGTGAGTTCCTTGGACCCACCGCCCGGTTCCTTTAGTCCAAAGGGACGTGTCTGGAGACCTCCGCTCCCTACACACCTTAGCAAAATGGTGTTTCTGTGCGTTGGAATTGGACCCTAGCAGATGGCGTCCGCACCCTTCTGTCAGAGTCTGGGCTCTCCCCTCTGTTTGCCTTTGAGGCCATGAGCTTTATGACCTGGGTGTAGAATCACGTGCCTCACGGCCCCCTTTGAGCGCTGGTACAGCTCTCGTGCTGACATCCGTCTGGCTCGTGTCTGTGTAAGCATTACGTCTGTCTGGCTCCCCGAGGACCTCTGCAAAAGAAAAATCTCCCCGTGTGGACGTCTCTGTCCTTTCTTAGACGTCTTCTCCTAGTCCAAGGCCTGGTACTTCTAGGACTCCGAGCGCTAGCGCATTGTTGAGTCCCAAGATGCCTTGTTCTTCGATTCCTTAGTTCTCCGTGACCTCGATCATCTCTTCGCTTCCTTCCTGCTTCTGCTATCCAGTTGCAGGGGGAATTCGACTCTGCAATCCCATTTGCCCCACCTATCCGTGCCGTGCCTGCTGCTATCCAATTGTAACAGCCTTCACCCTTAGAGCGGTCTCCAGCATCTAGCACTACAGCCTCATCTTCCTCTGACACCCCTCTCCCGTCGACGTCGTCTAGCTCACTTGGAGCTTCGTCATTCCCTGTAATATCCTCATCTGTCCCGTCTGCGTCCGTCTCCCCCGCATACTCTGCTGCGTCCCCAGCCAGTCCGCTCACCCCTGTCATGCCCAGCCCGCCTTGTGCTCCTCCTGGTCCTGTACCCATCGAACCTTTTGTTCGCGGCGGACACCTGCGCGCGCTTCCTTCTTGCTCCTCGAGTGTTGTAGCATCCTCCATCCAACCTTTGCAGACATCGCGTAGGAATTCCCCAGCACTGCCAACTGGTATGGACGCCCTGGGCCTAGCCACAAGGGTTGTTCACCCTGGCTTTTTCCTTGGGTACACCTTGCTCATGTCCAAGCACGAGCTTGCGCTCGAAGCCACCATCCTTGGAAGCATTGTCGATTGCACTGCAACGGTTGCCGCACCGCCGCCGTCGCTTTATCTGACCACTATTTGACAGGCACAGACAACGCCTGAATTTCAGTAGTGGGAGGCTGCCATGTGGGACGAGCTGAGCGCCCTAGAAAATCATGCCGTATACGAGCTGGTCGATCTCCCACCAGGCCGCAAGGCGATCGATGCCCGATGGGTCTTTCATCGTAAGTACAAGCCTAGCGGCGAGCTCAACAAGTGCAAGGCCCAACTTATAGCCAAGGGATTTTCTCAAGTCCCAGGCATTGACTTTGACAAAAATTTTGCTCCCGTCGGACGCTACTCCATAGCTCGAGTCCTCCTGAGCCTTGTTGCACACCACGACTGGGAGCTCAAGCAGATGGATGTAAACAATGTCTTTCTGCACAGTCGGCTAGATGAGGAGATTTACATGGTGCAGCCTCCAGGGTTCTCTGACGGTACCGATCGAGTTTGGGGACTGCAAAGGGTCCTTTATGGCCTCAAGCAATCACCACAGTGTTGGAACCAAGAGATCACCTCCACCCTGGAGAAGGGGGGATATCGTTGGAGCACGATGGATCCCTCCCTCTTTGTCACTCCACGGTCTGTGCCCTTTGCCGCCATCCTCGTGTACGTCGATGACCTACTTATTCCGTCCCCGAGTCGTGAAGCAGTGTCTACTGTGAATCCCTGCTACAGGCCACGTACAAGATGAAAGACTTGGATCCAGCTCGTGTGTTTCTTGGCATGGAACTTGAGCGTGATTGTGCTTGTCGTGTTCTCCACTTCCACCAGGCTGCGTACGTCAAGAGCCTGGGAGAGCGATTTGCCTCCCTGCTTGAGTTTGTCCCCACTGCATCAACAGCGATGACGCCCGCTGGGCAGAGGTTGCTGAAAAATTTGGACGTGTCAAAGCTGGGAGAGCCAATGGATGTGACCGACTACTTGCGAGTCATAGGGTCTCTCATGTACCTGGCCACCACCACCAGAGCAGACGTAGTCTTTGCTGTGAATTTCCTCGCTCAATTCTCATAGTCTCCGCGGGCACGACACATGGAGGCCGCACTGCGTGTTGTGCGGTATGCGCTCTCCACTACCCGAGTTGGTCTCTGTTACCGGGTGCAGCCGTCAGTGGTCGTTGATGGGTACACTGACAGTGACCTGGTGCATGACACAGATGCACGCAGTCATACTGGCTATGTCTTTCTTGGTCATGGGACTGCGATCTCTTGGAAGAGTGGCAAGCAGGGTTGTGTTGCACGCAAATCTAGTGAGGCAAAGTGTGTTGCTCTTGGTGCTGGAACCTGTGAGAGTGTCTGGTTGTGTCATTTGTTGTAGCAATTGCGTGTTTCCATTCGCTACATCACCTTGCACTGCGACAACCAAAGCACAAAGGCTATTGCTGAACATGATGGCATGCATCACAATTGCACAAAGCACATCAATGTGGAGCATACTTTTGTGCATGAGCGTGTGGCTGTGGGCAATGTTCAGATTGTGTGGGTCGACACCTGACAGCAACGTGTAGACTTCCTCACAAAGGCACTCAACAGCAATGTCTTCAAGGTAGCAGTTCACGTCGTTGGGCTGTTGTATCCTTGTGATACTCCTGGTTGATCTGTTGTGCCAGTGTCATTTTACAGTCTTGTGTCGTGTCACTCCTTGTGACATCTTTGTGGTGCTTGTGAGTGTCACTATGCCTGTTGTTCGTGGGTCATGGGGGAATGTTGGTTTTGTGTCAGTACCACACAGTGACAGCTGGCCTCGTTCCACACTCCCCTCACTAATGCAGGTGAATAACTGGAGAGAGGTAACCCCTGCAGGCTGCTACATCGTGGTTGCATGACTACACGGCGAGCCACATGGCCAGCCATCTGCACAAGTCTCACATGAATCTGGCCGGCATGCATTCATAAAGGCACATTTTTATCGGGTTCACACTCTAGCCTGTTCTTTGACAGGTTGCAACTCTGCAGTGAGTAGTTTGGTTCTATTCATCAAACTTGATGGGTGGCGAGTGAGATCGAGCTTGGTGCTCGCTCGCTCGTTTTACCCCACCCGACGGCTATCACCTTGTCGTGTGTGTCTAGCGTTTCTGTGTTCCGTTGTCCCTACTTTCACGCAAAATGTCCATGGGTTCTACCAACCCTTGCATGGTGTCTTTCTTGCACTAGACCAACTGTTGTTTGCCTGTCTGGCACAACAACCTACATATTTGGTTGGAAATTTCAGTGGAAACATGTCCGGTATTCAAACGTGGCAAACATGAATCATTTGATGCAAACCACCCAAGGCAACACAATTGCAAATTAATTGATGCAAAGGGCACATTTAGATTAGCCAGGGATAGATATTTCTCAACGTGGTTGTGAGGGAATATCAATGATGTATGAGGAGAGCCAAAATATGTTGGTTTTGTGTCAGTACCACACAGTGACTGCTGGCCTTATTGCACACTCACCTCACTAATGCACGAGACTAACTGGAGAGAGGCAAACCCTATTGGCTGCTACATCATGGTGGCATGACTACATGGTGAGCTAGATGGCCAGGCATCTCCACAAGTTTCACAAGCCTCGGGTAGAGACATCATTTTAAACATGCATGTTTGATGTCATAATCCAATATGCATGTAAAAAAAAATCACCTTTGAATCCAACGAATGCAAAAGAAGCCAAATATTGAAATGTGTACCTTGCACTATGAAATGAAGAGTAAGGGGTGCAGGAGGTGGAGGTGATGAGGTAATGAGGTGTGACAAGATGGAGAAGAGAGGAAAGATTGACCTCAACAATGGCAAAGCGCCATGACACGCACAAGGTGAGGTGAGGTTTTTTTAAAATACACGCCTAGCAGTCATGAGTCAACAAGGTGCTACTCATCGGGGTGAGAGGATGAGCTAAGCGAGCGAGCGAGCGGCGAGCTTGCTCTTTCTCAAGGCTTGATGCTCATCAAAGCACAGCCCAGGGATCGACCCCCCCCCCCCCATTTTTTTATCCCGACTCAATCGGAACTGTATCAACCATGGATAAGGACTCGGGTGTACCTAGATCTATCACCAAGTATGCATGTGACAAGATAAAACACCGTGGTAGGCCATGTCGTGAAGCTGAAGTTCACATGGCTCACAACCAAATCTTGGCTACGGTGAACTCGCCAGCTGCAACATCTTGGCTCTCTCAGTCACCTGCATCCGTGATGTGTGAGATGTGTAACAAGGCCAGAGGTCACTATGTGTCTATGTAATAGGAACCAACACTTCTCCATGACCCACAGCCGACTCACAAGACATACTCACATGGACATCAGAAGATATGACTAGCACGACTGTACACATGTACGCATAAACACAAGGAATCAACCGGGTACATCACGAGTACACAACAAGCCAATGGCATGGAATGCAGCCTTGATGATGTTGCCGCTGAGCACATTTGTGAGGAAGTTAGCTCTATGCTCTCAAGTGTCTACCCAGACAATCTGGACGTCACTTGCAGCCACTCTCTCATACACAAAATGATGCAAAACATTGATGTTCTTAGTGCAAGAGTGATGCATGCCATCATGCTCAGTAGTGGCATTGGTGATTTTATTGTCAGAGCGTAGAGTGATGCATTGCATAGGGACACACAACTGTTGCAACAGATGACACAACCAGATGCTCTCACATGTGCCACCACCAAGTGCAACATACTTAGCTTCACTAGAGCTGCAAGCAACACAACCCTGTTTGCCGCTCTTCCATGACACATCGGTCTCGCCCACAAGGAAGATGTAGCCAATGCGGCTGTGAGTATCGGCGTCATGTGCCCAGTCACTGTCTGAGTACTCGTGAACGAGAGCTGATGGTTGTGCTCGATAGCAGAGGCCAATACGAGGAGTGGTGAGGGCACACCTGACGGCAGGCATTGTGGCCTCCAAGTGTCGTGCTCTCGGAAACTATAAGAACTGTGCCAGGAAGTTCACGACAAAGGCAACGTCTGCCCTGGTTGTCATCGCCAGGTACATGAGAGAGCCCATCATACGGAGGTAGTCTGTCACATCGACAGGCTCCGCCAGCTTTGACACATCCAGTGTCTTCAGCAATCTCTGTCCAGCAATGGTCATTGGCGTGGACGCAGTGGGCACTGTCTCAAGGAGAGGGGCAAAGCTAGGTTGCGAACATAGGCAACCTGATGAATGTGGAGAACACGGTGGGAGAGGTCATGTTCCAGCTCCATTCCTAGAAAGACACGAGCTGGCTCTAAGTATACGTAAACTGAAGGAGGAACTTCACCGACTTCACACCCTCCTAGTTGGGTGACGTAATTGGCAAGTCATCCACATACACAAGGACGGCCACGAAAGGACTTGAAGGAGGGAGAAAAAGAGGAAGGGATCTATAGTACATCATTGGCAGCCGCCCTTCTCAAGTGTGGATGTGATCTCTTGTTTCGAGCACTGGGTCGGCTGTTTCAGGCCAAAAAAAACCTTTCGTAGTCGCAAGACTCTTCTGGTGCCATCATAGATACTAGGGGGTTGGACCATATAGATCTCCTCATCCAACTGCCCCTGGAGAAATGCGTTATGAGCTTCCATCTGTTCTAGCTCCCAATCATGCTAAGAGACACAACTTAGCAAGGTACGAGCAGTGGTATAGCGGCTGAGTGGTGCGAATGTTTCGTCAAAGTTAATGCCTGGCACTTGGGAGAATCCATTCGCTGTAAGGCGAGCCTTGTACTTGTCAAGCGTCCTACCAGGCTTTTACTTGCGCCTGAAGACCCATCGCGCATCAATGGCTTTGCGCCCTGGAGGCAGGTCAACCAGCTGGTATACAACATGGTGGTCAAGGACTTTTAGCTCATGGCACATCGCTGCTTCCCACTTATGTGCATCAAGAGTCGTGCGTGCCTGACGAGCAGTGGAAGGCTATGGAGGGAGGGATGTAGAGCTAGTGGCTACATGACGTTCAGCAACGGCCTTAGTGGTAGTAACAACGATCGCACGAGTTTGCTCGGAGACGAGCAGCGCATAGCTCAGGACAAAACTCGAATGGACAACACCAGTGGCTAGGGCAAACGCATCCATGCCTGTCGACACAATGGAAGACTGAGCTGGCAGGATGGGGGAATGAGCTGTCTGGGACCGAGATGGGCGGCTGGACGAAGTAACAACGCTAGAGGTACGGTGCGGGAGTGCATGAAGATGCCCCCCGCAGACGAAGGGTGAGACATGTGCAGGTCGAGTGGGCTCTGAGGACACAAGGATGTCTGTCCCTATAGGGTCTGGCGACACATCAGAAACAACGTGACTCATAGATGGTGAGGTGGCCGACAATGGCACAGACATAGGGACGGACGAGGATGTGACCAGAGAGGTCGGTGTACTGGACGAGCTCGACGACAAAGATGTAGGAGAGGCAGGTGGAGACGGCAAGCCTGACAGCTGGAGTGAAGAGGACACAGACAGCGAGGTCGCGGAAAGAGGGACTGCAGGTGGGACGTGACTGACTTCTCCTCAAACTGAAAGAGCAGAAGAAGGAAGGCAACCGACAAAAGGCGACCAATGTCACAGAGGAAAAATGACTCAAAGAACAAAGCGTTTCATGATACGATGACATGCTGGCTGACGGGGTCTCAGCAATGCTAGGTTTTTGACTAAGAAGAGACACCCAAGAAAGGACACAGACAACCACGCGGGAAGAGTTTGCCATTGTGCAAGTCATCAGGCAACCAGACAGAGGCAATGCAGCTCCAGACGCGAGCAGCGAGAGCGTTGGGCCAGCATTCAACATGGGTGATAGGACAAGGAAGGGGTGCATGGAGAACGCGGTTCCAGACCCAAGTCATGTAGCTCATGGCCTCAAAAGCAAGGAGCAGGGGGAAACCAGACTCAGACAAGAGGGTCTAGAAATCATCAACGAGGGTAAGGTTCCAGCGTTCGGACACTCCACACTCCTCTGGGGTGTGTAAGGAGAAGAGGTCTCCAGACACCCCCCTCCTTGGAAGTAAGAAAGTGGACGGCGGGACAAAGAAAATCACCACCGCGGTCATTGCAAAAGACACGTAGGGAGTGCTCATAAGCATGCCCACCCTGTGCAAGCCAAGTTTCAAGGGTGGGATACACATAACTTTTGTGCCGGAGGGCAAAGACCCAACAAAAGCAAAAGAAAACCATCAGTGAGGCATAAGACATAGCGACCGACATCACCAAGGAAATCATGGAAAAGGGAGTCCAAGACTTCCACATGCACATAATCAAGAGGGTAAGCAGAGTGTCTGAAAAGGGAGAGCGATGCATTTTACATTGAGCACGGTCAAGGCAATCAGCGAGACGGGGAGCAGAAAAATTAGAAGGTAACAGGCCCAGAGCAGGCTGGAGGCGAATTATGCTAGAAATGACATCAGTGTGGAAGTGCGCGAGACGGTGGTGCAACAGATGAGCAAGATCAAGTGAGAGATATGGGGTCATATGGGCGAGTGCATCACCAACCAAGGTGGAGGGAGAAGAGAACAGGGGCACACGGTACAATTTTTCACACTTAACCCCATGAAGGACAATGCGACCAGAGGGACGTGGATGCACCATGCCAACACAACGACAAGTAGAGAATTCCATGTGTTGATCACCGAGGGAGGGCTCCAAAGAAGGGACATACAACAGGTCAGGAAGGCACACAACACCACTGGGACCGACAAAACAAACGACGTCAACACCTTGAATGGGGAGCAACTGGCCAGACCCAGTGTCCACAAAGTTAACACCACCAACATGACCGAGGGAGACAAACAAGGAACGCACAAACGTCATGTGGTGAGTGGCTCCCGACTCGAGGATTCAGAAGCCACCCGAAGTATGACCAAGGGGAAGGACACCACAAATTGCAACAATGCCAACAGGGAGTGCAAGGCGAGGACGCAACACGCAGGCAACAAGATAGCGAAGAAGAACAACAAACTGTGGATGCTCAGTCCACACAATGGAGTAAGACAACGACCCATGCACATGACCGGGGGAGTCACCACAAAGAACAGTGTCCGTCTGATACGTAGGACCATTGGCCAACGGTGAAACACCCTTACCTCTCTTATTGTGAAGGCAGAGGAGCTGAAGAGTAGTCTACTCCAGCTCACGCTCGATGTTGTCCGTGATAGGCACCACAGGAGCCAGGGTAGAAGCTCCGGAGGAAGGAGGAAACCACGATGGAACAGAGTAGGCTGATGAGGGTGGATATGTGTAGGGTGGAGCATCGTAAGGGGATGGCCAACCCCAAGACTATGGGACCAGCGGGGGACCAGAAGGAACCCCAGTAGTGGACTAGGCCTGGATAGTGCGCTGGATCATCGATGATGAGTATGAGGTCGTGCTGGAGGAGGATGTGGCTACTGTTGAGGTACCAGCAGTGTGGGCCTAGTGGGCACGCATGGCGCGGGCAAGACAGAGAAAATATGGATGAGCTGGACACGCACATGCGCAGTGGTCATGGGAATCATAGTTCTGGAAAACCACAACACCGGGGATGTGAGAAGAGGAATTAGGCACTTTCTCTTTGCCCTTGCCCTTCTCCTTGTCATGGCCATGGCCACGGCCCTAGGAGGCAAGAGCAGTTGTCGTGGAGCTGGTAGAGGAAGAGGTGGAGGAGGAGGATGAGGAGATTGTGGAAGAGGGTGAGGCAGTTGTCATTACGGCAACCCTAGTGGCGACAGCGCGATGGAGCCTTTTGTTGTGGAGACTAGTCCGCGAGGCTGCAAGATGCTCAATAGTGAAGTTTCAGAGCACACCAACACCTAGAGGGGACTTTTCCGGGACAGGCTAGGAGGCAAGGCACCACATTTCATCTACTTTGATGTTGCAAAAGAGGTCAGAGAGCTCAGGGACAAGCCCGCTAACCATGAAGAGGACAGCGCAAATCTGCCCAGGGACAGTACCAGCGAGCTCACAAAGGAGCTCGAGACTGCGAGCCAAATAGGCATCAGTGGTCTTGTTGGCACACATCATCAATGTGTCAAAGTGCATAGAGATAACACTCTGTGCAGCCTAGTTGGTGAAGGTAGTCCGACGATGCGGCATAGCATAAGCCCTAAACGGGTTAGCATCATGACCAGTAGGGGGATCGGCGTGGAACGTGTCAAAGTTGTACATAAGATGCTCAGTTAAAACTAGAATGAGAGCATGGACATCACAAGAAGCTTCAACGGGTGTAGGGACAAACGACAAATTGGCACAGGGATCAAGGGGAAAGTAACACTCTTAGAGACGCTTTCCCTGAGCCCAAGAAATGAAAAAGACTTCCTAAGAGGAGAAGGCATGACCTTGGGAGAGGAAAAGTGATTGCGAGACGAAGTCATGCAGGCGTCGGACATGAGTCGGTGTGTTAGCAGCATTAGTAACAGAGGGGTTGCTGGCAGTAGTGGGAGTGAAAGAGGTGCAAGAGCTTGTACCAGTAGTGGAGCCAGCGGCAGCAATGAACGACACGATAGGAAAGCTCTTGAGGACAATTACAGTGACCTCATCATCAAATGCAGCGTGGTTGTCCTCAGTGAGCTTGAGGAGATCGTCAGCTTCACGCTGTACCTCAAGCATGTGGTTGAGCTGCTCCTGCAAGTCTGTTAATAACGGACTCGTCATCAACAAGCATGGTGACGAACGAGGGATTCTGACAAAAAATAATGGCAGAGTTTTCCCTGCCCGAGTGGGCGTGAGAAAATGAAGAAGTGTCATAAGCACGTGTAGAAGATGCTACAAGACTGTTGACATGGTGTGTCCCTTACCATGAGTGCCGTTGATTGTACTCCCTGGTTTGACCACTGAGGAGTGGTCGAACACCTGATCTGACTTTGGATTTGGATTCCTTATATTCTTTCATGCAAGATCGAGCTTTGAATCGATCAATGTGAGTAAGTATTCAGAAAGTTAGCCCAGTCCGAAGTTTGGATATTGGACGGGTGGAATCTGGTACCCGCCATGAGTGACGGGATAATCCATCGCCATTGATCTGAGTTTGTCTCCAACGAGCTCAAAATACACCAGGGGCATGAATGAAGTAACTATAAGGACCTCCTTGACCAGGATGAAACTCTCCTTGACTTCTGGGTGAGGAAAGGCTCTTCGACGAAGACATCGTCGAAGCGCCTCCCGTTGCCTAGCGAGCAAGGCAAGGTGGACGGCTCCATCAAGAGTTACTTCGACGGTTGTAGCAGGGGCTCTCCTGCTGTGATTTGAGCATGCTTGGATGCATTGGAAAGCATAGATCACGGGCTAAAAGGATATGATGTAATCTCATTGTACTAAGTAACAAAAACGTATTTTGATTCATTTCTACTGAATGCAACGTGTTCTGCACACTCACATCCGTGATCCTTGTGGTCCACACTCTTTACCATTGGTGTCCATTGGCTGCCCCAAACATTGATAGCATGCATCAGTAAGAGCTAGGCATCCTTGAGGGTTCTCTCACACCCACTAGTGTCAACAAAGGGTTATAGACCCACGTGCCTAGGAGGACCCTAGCTCTACAACTTTCACGCTACCGCCACGCATCATGACAACAACCAAGCAAGAGAGCATCGGCGCAATCTCCAAATTTGACAGGAACGACTTTCTTTTGTGGAGGTTACAGTTTGAGTTCTACCTCGATGACAAAGGCCTTCTTGAGTTGTTCAACGGTAAAGAGACCGCTTTTCCGGATACCGCGACACCGGAGGTAGTGGACAAATACAGAAGTGCAACAAGAAGGCGCTTACTTTGTTGGTGTTGGTGCTAGCTCCAACGTAGCGTGCACTGATTCAAGGATACAAGGAGGCCACGGAGGCCTGGAAGAAGCTCTGCACCATATACCATTCCACCAACCTTGTTAACCAGCTCTTCGTCTTCAAGAGGCTCGTCACCCTCCGAGCCAATGAAGGTTCTGACATCATGGAGATCCTGCAGCAGATTGAGTCCCTCACTGCCGAGTGCGTAGCCACCGGATAGAAGGTTGACCCTCAGCCGCAAGCCATGATCCTCCTCCCGACCTTACTGGACATTTGGAGTCCCATGATCACCGTCGTAGGCGGCTGGTCCACCGATGAGCGGAAGTCCTCAAAAGTGGCTAAGCACGTCCGTAGTGAATGGATGCAGCGTGCTGGGAGAGAGAGCGGGGCATCTTCAAGTTCCGCCTATGCCATCCACCCTCAAGGTGGAATGGGAGGCAAGAAGGGAAGGGGTGCCAAGCAGGGTACCAAGAAAGGTGACAAGAAAGGGAAGTGCTACGTGTGTGGCAAAGAAGGCCACTATGCATGCAACCGTCCCAACAGAAAGTCAGACCACCCGGGGAAGGCTGGAAAAAAGGACAACCTTGCAATGATGGCAAGGGAGTCCGCCGACTTGAAAGATCCAGGAGTCTCTATGATTGACTCCAGATTGGGCCGCCATATGCAATGCAAGCAGGAGGCATTCATCACCTGTAGCGCCTCTGAGCGGCGCATGATGGTGGCCAACGGTAAATCGGAGTTGGCTGCCGATGAAGGTAACATTTGCATTGAGATGGATGTGGACGGGGAGGCTGTCACGAGCACAATTCATGACGTGCTCCACATGTCCAACTTTGGGACAAATCTGCTGTCAGTGAGCCGCCTTCATCCGGAAAGAGGAGAACGACAAGGTGATTGCACGCAGAAAGCAAGAGGACGACTTGTACCTGCTCCGTGTGAAGATCCTTGGCAGCCGGGCGAGGCCCGACGTTGCCCACCTGAAGGACGATGGAGACTTGGACATGTGGCGCCGCCGCCTATGTCATAATGCTTGTTGCTATGCCAAAACACAATAATACCACATAGTATAAACAGGTAGCCTGTCCGACCGCCCCCACAAGGGCTCTAGGCCCAATCAGTTTCTTTACAGCCATCGACTACCACCAAGCACTGTTCTTGAAAGTAAAGTATGACGTAAGATGTGGAAATCACATACCACACCAATTGCATAATTACATGATGAGATATTGTTTGAGAATGTTACAATAACTGTGCAAGGATGATGACGGCAAAGGTGATGTCTTGATGTATCATCTTGGCCAGGAACATTAGAGAGTCAATGAGGCATAGGTACAGGGTCACATCTACTGTCTCCTCCAATTGCACCATATCATCCACCTTGAGGATATCCTATCCATCAGGTGTGATGGGGGTGGAGGTTGTAGGAACTGCACCAAGGAGTTTAGCAAATAATTCCTCTACAACATGGACATAACGTGCCTGATGTAGCAAGAGTATCTACCACCGACAACTGCGTACAATATCCATCCCAAGGAGAAACGTTTTAGGACCAAGGTCGTTCATCCGGTAGGTAGTTTGAAGGAATATTCCCGCCTTCTTCATGGCCTTTACCAAAGAAGACGCAACCAGTATATCATCCACATAGACCAAGATGGATGTGAACCTCTCAACTATCCGTTTGAGAAAGATGGATGGGTCAGCATTACGTTGCACGTTGCTAGCTTGTGTCATTGTGTCCGTGATCTCTTGGTTCCAACACGGGGGTAACGGCTTTGGGCCATACAAGGCCTTGTGCAAGTATCAAACCTTGTCAATAACCTTGATTCCAGGTGATTGGACCATGGACATCTTCTCCTCTAGAGTGCCATGGAAGACCGTGCTGTTCACATTCATCTAGTGCAGCTCCCAGCCATGGTGAGAAGCAACCCTGAATAGGGCGCATGCGGTGGTCATACAACTAACAGGTACAAAGGTATAAGTGAATCTACACTTCACATATGAGAGACCATTGGCCGTTAAGCGGGCCTTGTAGCAATCTAGTGTGTCATCAAGCTTTGCTTTCTTACGAAAGATCCACTTGGACTGTACTACCTTCCACCTAGGCAAGAAGTCAACAAACTCATAGATACAGTTGACTCTCAGGTCATCCGAGCCTCTTCACTTATGGTCCGGTCTCCGACTGATCATGATCCAGCCATTCTAGCTCTGGGTCCAATGGCCTCATCGGTTTGCTCTGGCAAACTTGCTCCTGTGCTGTTTTCGGTTCCCTCTCTTACACTTACACCCATGCTAGTGTCAGTTCCCTTTGGCATACGTGCTCGTGTGCTAGTGCCAGTTGCCTCTAGCACACCTGGTCCTGTACATGTGTCACTTCCCTTTGGCACACTTGATCCTATACCAATGGTAGCACCCCTAGTCACCCCGGGTTGTGTACCTCCTCCACCTCCACATGCACACAATCCAACAGCTTTCCATGATTCTTCTACATCCTCTCCCCTTCCCTACAAGCATGCAGCCCCTGCGGCTGAGGCCAAGCTGCCTACTCTGCAACGTGAGGTGAGCACCTAAGCATCAGGCTTCTCCCGCAAATCCCGTGGCTGACTTTGACCGCTAGCCCCTACGATTCAGCAAATGCCTGACTCGGTGTCCAGATGTCCCATTGGCAATGTTTAAAGTGGCGAGCCAGGAAAAAAGGTCCTTGTCTTGAGTGTCCAGGTAGAAAACACTGATGTGCACCTAACAAGTCTTATCTGCCACGAGTTGGCTTGCCATGAGTTAGTGGTCACTTGTGATGCCGTGCATGATCTTGTCGTGGTCAAGCCGAGTTTGAAGGCGTGTATCTTGGCAACTCAAAACTCCTCGTTTAGAACTCCTGATCTTGGAACATTGAAGGATGTGCTCTTGTCTGAGGATGCTGAGTTGTGGTGTGCAGCTTGTGAGGATGACGTAAATACCAGCCATAGCTTATGGTGGGTGATGCACAACGCAATGTCAGTTTTTCCTTCAACCAGCCCAAAACCACTGTTTTGGCCGTAAATGTATGCAAAGTCATCTCAATGCCAAACTGTCTGAACCTAGGGATGCAGAGTCTTGAGTTGAGTGGTACAACTGTACACATGCATGGACTTGACAACCGGTGGAGGTGGAATTCAAAACATGCAAATTGGGCTAAAAACCTGTCCACCAAGAAAATTGTATAAATGATTAAAAGGGTCCCATAAATAAGCCTGCACAGGAATGCACGGATTCATGAACCCGATTCACGAATTCTGAATCTGGATCAAGACCCAGGTCTTGTTTGGGGATTCCTGAATCATGTGGCGAATCCACGGGGGGGGGGGGGGGGGGGGGGGGGGGGGGGTTGCACCAGGCTGGGGTCAAATCCCCGTCAGTGCAGAATTCTCCGCCGACGGGAGCGCAGCGGAAAGAGAGCTCCGGGTTGTCGGCTCCCAGAAAGTCTGCTCCGGTACGCGCTATCATACTCCGTCCGTAGAGTGCGCCACATGTCATGGTGTCACAACCTCCCATGGCTATGCCACCATGTCAGAGAGGCCATGATTGGCCATATGTAGTTGGTCTTTTGATGTGTGAAACATGGACCAACCACGTGGTAACGTGAATGGCCCTTGGGCTAGGTAAAGATTCTGTGCACGTCCAGTATTTCCAGGGTGTCCAACGGTTCAAACATCAGAATGTGTGAACAGAAGAAGCCCTTACAATGGAGGCACCTTGGTTCCTGAGCCGTCCACGTTTCCACTGGAAACCTGGGCGGCCTGGGGAACTCCTCGTCTGACGCCCCCCTCCCCCCCTCCTCCCCCATCGCTGATTGTGACACACCCCAACGCCCTAGTTGTCGTTGTTGGAGCAAGTCAAAAAGATCCGTTGTCGCTGGCAGTACGACAGAGAGAGACCATCAACGTCACCATGGCTGACAATCCAGCAAGCGATAGCTCTCCGGGGGAGCTCCCTCCACGCAATGAAGAACCAGTAGACTCCTATGAGGAGGATGGCTTTGAAGATGATGAGCTTGGTGACAAGCGGAAGCGACGTGAATCCATTGTGTGGGGCGGTTTCAAGAAGCTTCGCGGGATTCCTCTATGCGCCATGTGCCTGTTGTATACCAAACACCTGAACAAGCCTGTCACTATCTCCTGCAAAGATGGCACCACCTCCGCCATGTGGAAGCACCTGCGAAAGGTGCACAAAGAACACCATGCACAGCTGAAAGCCATGGTTGCGGCCGCCAAATTGGAGGATGCACACTGTGCGATCGCAAACACCGAGGCCGATGTAGCAGATCCTGAAAATTCTCCTGTCGCACGTGGTGCTGTCGGCATTGGCCTCGCCTTCAATAATGTTTCTTTTCTTACATGTACCTGGAAGCATGTGGTCGACAAGAACACGTTGTTCACCTCCATGTACTCCTTCACACACGCAAATCTGGCTGCAACATGAAAGTCGCACGCCTCATCAAGGTGGATGTCCCTGCATACCGCGCGCGTATCAAAACGTTGCTCGCCGTCGTGACAAGCACCATAAGCTTCACCACCGACGGTTGGAAGGCCATCGACAACACAAAGTACCTGGGACTGACGGGCCATTGGATCGACACAAACTACAAGGTGCGGAGCATCGCGATGGCCTTTCCTTGCATCGCAGGCGGTGCCACGACCGAGAACCTCTACAACCTGTTGCGGACGGCACTGCAGCAGTGGGGCCTGTAGGAGCGTATGTTCTGCCTCACCATGGACTATGAGTCCACAAATGACGCCATGATCGACACGCACCTCATACTCAACAACAACGCCTTCACAAAGGCCGGGAAAATTCATTGCCTTGGCCATGTCATCAACCTTGCAGTCAGTGACCTCCTCAAGCCACCACGCATCTCCTCCATTGTGCAGCAGGTCTGCTCCATCGTGGTATTGTGATGCGGACTCCAACGAGGGAGGATTTGTTGGAGGAGGCGGTGAAGGAGGCTGCACAGAAGTATCTCTCGCTCCACTTGGACATGGAGACGCACTAGAACAGTGACCTTGACATCTTGGAGACGTGGCTAACGGGTATGGGTGTGACGGTGCTGCGTTGCACCCCTCCTACGACGACTGGGAACTCATCGGCCACGATAGTGATCTTTCAACGTTTCAAGAGCTTCACCGACTACATCTCCGGCTCTTCCTACCCCACGCTGTCACTGGTCATTCCATTATATGAGTCTCTTCTTGAGAAGATGCAGGGCTGGCTCGTGCAGGAGCTGGCTGCTGACAAGAAGGCAAAGCGCCGCAGATATTCCGGGAGACTCGACCGCAAGGAGCAGATCCTGCTCCAGCTGAAGGACGAAATGGTTGCTGTCATCACAAAGCTTGACAAGTATGTTGAGTTTTGCTCTGAGAGGCATGTCTTGGCTACAGAATTTGACCCAAGGTTCCGGTTGCAATTCTACGAGCGCATCCACCCAAAGCTTGGTATCAGCAACGCCGCACAGTTGCAGCCGAAAGTCCTTGATCTTCTGTGTCCATACAACGTGAAGGTGCAGCAACACCACGAGGAGGAGCAGGCAGATGCAGCTGCTTTGGAAGCGGCCATAGAAACCGCTGTAGCAGCAACATTTACCTCTGCTTCGCAGAGTCGCGGAGATGCTGTTGTGACATCATCAATGATAGGCACTGCAGGTATGTTCACATTCCTGCAATCATGTCTTCTGCGCATTTCTATTACATGTGCTTTGTTTGTTGCAACCATTATTCAATGTCAATGCATGTCCTCAGTTAATTTCAGCCATCATACAATGTCAATGAATGTGCTCATTTTCTGGCAGCCAACATACAATGTCAATGTTTGTGCTCAGTTTCAGGCAGCCAACATGCAATGTCGATGTTTGTGCTCGGGTTATGGCAGCCAACATACAAAATTCATGTGCTCAGTTTATGGCATCCAACATGCATTGTCAATGCATGTGCTCAGTTCATAGCAGCCAACATATAATTTGCATTTGCTCCGTTTGTTGCAGCCAACATAGAAAATGTGTGGCTGCAGCCACCACATCCAATGTGAATGCATTTGCTTTGTTGGCAGCATCGAAGACATACATGAGCTCAGACATTGACAATCTACATGTTATAAATATTTTTTCACCGTTGTCGTATTTTCTCTGATGCAGGTAACAACCAGACACAGGACCAGAGCACGGCAGTTACATCTACACAGGTTCAGCCTCACCACAGCCAGGGAATCAGAGAGGAGTAGAGCGTGCGTCCTGCAGGTCTCGAGGATGCTGGTGCCAACATGTTTGCCGAACCGGAAGTTCTCCAGCCCTCTGAACCATCTTCCCTCAACATGGAGGTCGACAGCTGGGCCAAAAATGCGAACAAGGGCCGTAGCTGCAACATCCTCAAGTACATGCGGAAGCATGAAAAAGTCATGAGCTGACCGAGTTTAAAGAGCAACTTGACGGGATTCTAGGTCAAGGGTTCATCTGCCCATCCACATCACCATACGATGCACCAGTACTGTTCGTGAAAAAGAAAACTGACGAGATGCGGATGTGCGTGGACTACCGAGCATTGACCGACGCTACGATCAAGAACCACTACCCTCTCCTTCATACCGACAAACTTTCTGTCCAACCCTGAGGAGCTCGAATTTTCACTAAAGTCAACCTACGCACCGGCTATGACCAGACCTGCGTGGAATACGCTGACATAAAAAAGACATCATTCCGAACACGCTACGGGAATTTTGAATTCACGGTTATGCCATTTGGACTCACGAATTTCCTAGCAACATTATTGGCGATAATGAACAACATTTTTCCTGTACCTTGACGATTTTGTCATGGTGTACCTCGACGACATTCTGGTGTACAACCGCAGCCTGCAGGGGCACGATGGAAATGTCCGACAAGCTCGCAAAGTTTTGCAACGCGAGAAATTCTTCGGAAATCTCTCGAAGTGCAACTTTGGTCACCGTTCGATCGAGTTTTTAGGTCACGTCATCAACGGCGGACAGATCTTCATGGATCTAAAAAAGTGGCAGCAGTTGCCGATTGGCCGACACGAACCAACGTTCGAGATGTTCAAGGTTTCCTCGACTTTTGTAATTTCTACCAACATTTTGTATTAGGTTATGTTGGAGTATCAACGCCTCTCTCAGACCTCATTAAAAAAGACAACGAGTGGCGGTGGACAGACTGAACAAGAAGCGTTCACCGTTTTGTGGACTATTAAGACCTAGACGCAAGCCCTACAATTGGCCGATCCAACGATCGATTATATCATGACTATGAGCGCCTCTGACGGAGCCATTGGTGCAGTTCTTGTACAGGATCTTGGTAATGGAGAACAACGGGTTGAGTACATGTCGCGAAAGTTAGGCGGACCATCAGTCAACTACGCCATACACGAGAAGGCGATGCTGGCGATTGTTCATGCATTTAAGATGTGGCGTGCTATCTTGAACGTCGCCGATGCATCTTACACACCGACCATCACACACTGAAATATTTGAAGATGCAGTCGAACCTCAATTGACGTCAAACTCGATGGACAGAGTTTCTCGAATCCGAGTTTGACTACAAAAACGAGTACCAACCGGGCAAAACCAACCCTGTAGATGTGCTGAGCCGTCAACCAGACTTAATGGCTGAGGCAGCGATGCTTCAAATGTAGTGAGGTCCATATCTTGAGCCGTTATTCACACGAGGCTACAACCAGCATGGCAGATTCGGCAAGTCCAAGTTCTGGCACGACACACCCTATTGGCAACCACAATTTACTTGCCAGGTGGACGTACTCAAAGAATGCCATGACACCAGTCCAGGTGGACATTTTGGAGAGGACAGGACGCTGAAGAAGCTGGCAAAGTACTACAGGTGGGACAAGATGCAAACCGACGTGGCCAACTTCTGCAAATCGTGTGATACGTGTCAGCGAGAAAAATCCCGTCGCACGCGGCCACAAGGACTTCTGCAACCGCTCCCTATTGTGACGGAACCGTGGACCGACATCTCCATGGAATTCGTCACTGGGCTACCGGTCAGACCCAAGGGATATGACGCAATCCTCGTGGTTGTTGGCATGTTTTCCAAAATGTCCCACTTCATCCCGAAAGCGACCATTGTCACCGCCGAAGCCATAGCAAACCTGTTTCAAAACAACATTGTACGATCACACGGTGTGTCGAGAACCATCACGAGTGACATAGACGGTCGATTCACCAACCGTTTTGGCGTAAATTAATGACTCGCTACGACAGTCGGATCCAACTTTCCACAGTGTTCCACCCTCAAACCAATGGCCAAACCAAACGGACCAGTCAGATCCTCGAAAAAATTCTTTGCATATTATNTACGATCACACGGTGTGTCGAGAACCATCACAAGTGACATAGACGGTCGATTCACCAACCGTTTTGGCGTAAATTAATGACTCGCTACGACAGTCGGATCCAACTTTCCACAGTGTTCCACCCTCAAACCAATGGCCAAACCAAACGGACCAGTCAGATCCTCGAAAAAATTCTTTGCATATTATATGAGCCACATTGTAGCGTGGCAGTGCCACGCCGACCGGTCGAAGGAACCACGTGGCTTGAGCGGGGTCACCTGGGACTGTGGGTGGTCAGACGGGATGGCTTGAGGGTCAGAGACCCTCAAGCACCGCGGTTTTGGCCTAGTCGGCCAAGGATTCCATCGAATCCGATACATTGGTATCAGAGCTCCACAGCTAGAATCCCGCGTTGGAATTACAAGAGATACTGAGGCGGCTCTCTCTCCTAGTGAGGGGGAGTGTAGCTTGGCAGTGCCACGCCGACCGGTCAAAGGAGCCACGTGGCTTGAGAGGGGTCATCTTGGACTGTGGGCGGTGAGGCGGGATGGTTTGAGGGTCAGAGACCCACCAGCACCGCAGTTTTAGCCTAGTTAGCCAAGGATTCCGTCAAATCTGTAACACACATGGGACAGATTGCGCAACCAAACTTCCGACCACCGAACTCGCACATAACTCGGCGACATCCACCACAACGTGTAAAATTCTCTTCGAAGTAGTGTATGGTGAACTTCCCGCCACTCTAGCCGAACTTCATGGCCAAAGCAAGATTCTCGCAGTCAACATCCAATGCTACGATTTATCCACCATCTGGGACGAAACACGGCGGACGCTCGCGAAGGCACAAGCGACAATGAAGCGAGTAGCCGACAGACATCGTAGTAACGACATGTTCACCGCTGACGATAAGGTTCTCCTCAGTTCAGCAAAAATCAAACTCCACCGAGCCAACTATTTAAAACTCAATCCCGATGGTTGGGACTGTTTGAGATCGAGCGCATGCAAACCCCCGTGGTTTTGCAACTCAAACTCCTCGACATTATGCAAGTTCATCCGGTGTTCCACATCAGCAGGCTTAAGCACTACCGAGACCTTGGCGAGAACTTCCCTGGCAAGGATGTGCCTCCCCCTCCTCTACAAGTGGACAAGGACACTGATTATGTCATCGAGGACATCCTTGGCCTTCGACGACGTGGCAAGACGACAGACTATCCTTTTAAGTGGCACGACTATGACGTCGTGCACAATAGTTGGGAACCCCACGATAGCTGCTGCGGTGTCGATCATCTGATCGACGGGTATTATCGCCGTCACCGGACCACATGTGTGTGCGCGCTGGGTCGTCGCGGCTAAAATGGGAGGGGGGGGGGGGGGGGGAGGCGAGCGTTACGTACCTGACGTACACAAGTCCCCAAACTCTCAGAGTGGGAATTTCTGTCATTACACAAATAGCCCACCGTGTGTCGAGGCCCCGAGTTTTGCTCCTATGGTCAAGGGAAATTCGACCACCTGCCCTCCCCTTGTGACGATTCCTTCTCGTACTTTCCAAAAACTTCGACCACTTTCGAGGAACATTGACAGAAGTATCACGACTTTTCGGTTGTCTTCTCGACACATCGAGATTTATTGAGATTCATAACGATGCATCTCGCATACTCATCGTTGATCTTCCTAGCCCCCCAATTCCTCAGCGGAGCTTCTTGATCCAACCATTCAGGACACGATTCGACACGCGTCGCTCGATGATCAACCCATTCATCCCGACTACGTCTAATTTGTACACATGTGTTCAGTTGTTCTGACACTTGTAATTGAAGAAAAATTACCACTTATTGCAAATTCATCAATTGGAAAAAATCATGGCACCTTTTTTTGCTTCGCAACTCATACATGTTCACCATCTACGCTCCATTTGGTATAACATTAGCCCCTATTGTGTACCTTGTCTTTAAGTCGCCCCTATTTTTCAACTTATAAATTTTTTTCCAATATAATATGGGGAATTTTTGAATTTTTGTAACATGAGGGAAAGAGAGCCAAGAAAAGTTATCACCACTTGACATTTTGCAGAGAAAATTTCCAGAACGCAGAATGTAGGCTACCTGAGAATAACCATCCGACTAGGGAGAAGCTGTGGTAGGTCTGCGAGAATGGGGACACGTTAGAGGTCCGCCCCGTGCGGTGTGTGCAGCATGGGTTGTGTGTTTGCGTTTGGGGGGG
>SZWC01005749.1:37744-52448 GCA_023375785.1 Penium margaritaceum | reverse complement strand
AAGCTCGCCGCCGCTCGACGGGGTGTGAGGGCGAAATCGCCCTGTGTGTCCAGAAAAGGTGCGATCACACCTGCGAAGTCACATACTAGGTCAGAAATTAGGAAACCTAAACTAGACCTACAAACATCCAACTTGGGGTCTAATCTAGGTCGCGCATCACAGCGAGCACAGTATGCCACATGAATTGTAAGGACACAAGTAGGTCTGCTAGCGGGGGCAGGCAAGGGTCGACGGCCGGCGGAGCGCGTGAGACAAGGGAGCAACGCCGCCACGTGACAGGCTTGGCGAGCACGTGTCTCCGCTATCAGCATGGATCACCACCGATTGCCGATTCCTCATGCACTGCACACCCGAGGACACATAAGCACGAATACATACATACAGAGGGTTATCAGAGCTGGGTCCTGCCGTCAGCGCCTGCTCTCTCATGTCGTCATGCTCTCCAGTAACGCCGTTCCATATCACTAGTACTGGGTATACGGATAATCACCGCGTCATCGCTAGTGACGGATGGAAGCCACTCAAACCAACACCATCAGCGCCGAAGCCCGTGTTCGGGTGGCGGTCAACTAGAGGGCCCGCCAGCTACCGGCGCGATTCGAGATAGCCGGGTTGTTACCGGGCTCGCTATCCAGGACTACTGTTTGCAGGCAGGAAGCGCCCAAAACGCATATGACGATTTTGTGAGATCCTAAACCGTGCACTAAGGTAAGATANGTGGGACCAGCTGTGTGATAGAACTGTCTGTAGTCCACCCTGGCCACGTTGCGCTGTGAGCGACGGACTGGATCAGGCTGGACAGGACTGTTTTGCACTGGGGTCAGGCCAGGTGGCGACCCTGAGGAGTCTGCACTGGTGCTTGCAAGATCAGCCGGTGTAAGCAAGTCGGTAGGGACTGGTGTGACCTGGCCCGTGACTCTGTTGTCTCTCGACAGTGGTGCAACCTTCGGTTGTGTGGTGGGAACAAAGATGGGTACACTCACATACTCAGGGTATCACTCAGGAACAGTGAGCACCGGTGCATGCTTGAGTCCCTTGAACGCCTTGTATGGCATGTGTTCTAGGAATGACGCATCGCGACTCTCGACAAACGTATGTTGCACGGGGTCCCAAAACCTCCATGCCTTCGAAGCATGAGCGACTCCGACAAAGACACACCATCTACCTCGTGGACTTAGCTTATGGCTTCGTTGTGGGTCAGCAAACCACACGCAGGCCATAGTTCCCCACACTCGTGCAGGGCGTAAGTCTGCCATCTGCTTGAATCATCTCTCCCAGGGAGTGATGGTCCTAGGCAGAGGCCCTTGTGGTATTCTGTTCCATACCCAGGTAATGTACTTGACAGCTTCCTCCTAGAATCCAAAGGTCAGTCCAGACTCTGCCAGCAAGGTACGCAGAGCATCGCCTAACGTTCTGTGCCATCTCTCGGCCACCCCATTTTGTTAAGGTGTATACGGTGCGGTAGTTTGATGCACAATGCCTCTAGCTTTCAGGTCTGTTTCGAGTGGACCTAGAAATTCTCCACCCCTATCTGTAGGAAGGATGCACAGAGAGCACCCGGTCTGTCGCTCAGCAAGGGGAATCCACTCCGTGATTGCCCGTTGTGCATCCGCTTTGGTTTTGAGCAAGAAAGCCCAGCAAAAACGGCTGTAATCATCCGTTAGTGTCAGGACGTACAGTGACGCGTACTGGACTGAGGAGATCGGCATGGGTCTAGTTAAGTCAGCATGCAACAACTCAAGGAGTACCTCGCTGACATGTTGTGATAAAGGAAAACTCTGATGGTGTGCCTTTCCTTCCTGAGAGTTCAGACAGGCAGATGCTTTGAGACCGTGAGGACAGTCGTCTGGACTCAATCCAAGTGCAGGTTAATGTTTCAACAGATCGGTGACCAGTTCTGTGTTGATGTGGGCCAGTCTTCTGTGGATGAGCTCAGTGTGCTTTGGGTCTGTCTTGGTCATGATGTGAGTCTGTGCTCGGTTAGTGGACAATGCAGGGAACAGGGTTAAGCGGTACAACATGTCGGCATGCAAGGGTCCATCAGCCAGCAATGCACCGTGTGCATCAAACAACATGCATTTTTCTGCTTGCGTCAGCGTTGACATGCCCAATTGGCGATCCAACTGCCCCCCTGACAGCAGGTTTACCTTCAGCCGAGGGACATACAGAACCCCAGTCAGCCACATGACCCCTCCCGGTGCTTGCAATGCAACAGTCCCAATGCCCTCAACCCTCAGCACCTCCCCTGAGCCCGTCCGCACACCTTCCACACCATGAGTGGCATACAGAGACACAAACAACTGACGATGAGGTGTGACATGTGATGTGACGCTGCTGTATCAAACAACCACTCGTGCATGGGCAAGACGTGTGATGTGGTGATGTGCGTGTGCCCAAGGCGCGGACCTGGCTGGGAAGCTGCAGTGGTCTCTGAAGGGAAAGTGGTGAGCGCAGCCTCCTGCATGTCAGTAGTGTGCGAGGTCGCCATGTCGTCGTACACGCGCTGGGCCCACCCTGGGACCTGCATCGGAGCCGTAGCGAACGGTGGGACGTCGTGCAAGGGCAGCCCATAAGGCCCAGGCTGTGGCGTCATCTGTTGCAGCGGCTGTGGCTGAAGCTGATGCTGAGGTGGCAGTCCAAAGGTGGCTGCTCCTACAGGATGGTAGGGTGGCATCACAGTTGGTCCATGCCCCCCAAAGTGCTGCAACGCGGGAAACTGCTGTAGTGGTTGATTCTGCTGCTGCGCCTGCCTCTGCTGCTGCTGTGCCTGCTGCTGCTGCTGTTTCTCCATCATCTGCCGTTGGCGGGAAGGACACCGGCGCCAGAAGTGCCCAGTCTGGTTGTAGTAGCTCACCTCTGATTACCACGGCCGCAACCACCACCGCGACCACTGCCACCGGACCAGCCACGACCCCCGCTAGGGGATCCTCCACGAGAGGAGAATGACGTCTGGGTTACTGCAGCAGCAGCGGAGGAGGAGCTCTGATGTGCATATGCTGTCGGTGGCACCGTTGTCATGTCGCGAGCCTCGCCCTTCAATATGTCTTCGTAGTTATGCAGCTCCTCAAAAATAGAGGCGAGGTCAATGAGCTCGATCTCAGCGACTGGGTGGCAACGCAGTAGGTCACGTCAGAACTCCTTGTACTGCTCGCCGAGGTGGAGTAGCACTACGTCCAGCCACTCAAGAACGGAGCACGAGGCGCATAGACCCAAGAGTCGTCGGCGAATGTCCATGGCCTCATCCCAGAACTAAGCGATTGGCGCGCCTGGTTTAGGATAGAGGTTGCGGAGGCGATCTCTCAGCGTCACGACGAGAGTCATTCCCTGTTCTTCTTGCCTCGTGGACAGGTGGCGCCAGGCATCATGGGGTCGAGCTGCACCACTACGTGGATTGGAGGGATCCTCACCTCGGCCGCCAAAGCAAAAATGGCACAAAGCATAGGCTTGTGGGTCTGGCAGTGCGCGTGTTAGTGCATTGAATGCGCGTAGTAGCATGAGGTCGGTTGCGGCATCTGGAGGTGAATGAATGTAAAGTTCCTCCAACCCATGCTCTGCCGCCCAGGATAAGAAGATGTCCCTCCATGCCAGGTAATCCCTTGTCCCAAGCTGCGGAGGGGACAATTCCTTTTGGCCTAGTCCAAGCTGTGCCATTGCGGCAGCAGTGAGAGTGACATTAGGAACGTTCCCACCACTACCGACGTTGCCGACACTTCTGGCACCTCCATTTGTCCCATCTACCTCGCTCATGATGCTTGGGAGGTGGGTCCGGTGGTCTGCCTAGCTCCAGACGGTGTTGGAAGTGACCAAGAAAATTTCGGCAGCAATTCGCCGGGCCCACTTTGGGCCCAGTTTTCTGCCGAGAGCCCGAAGCTCTATGGGGAAGCCGCCAGAGACGTCTTGAGACCCTGCAAGTGCGGTCCCGCCCCCCCAAACCCTTTGCTCACCCTCAGAACCACAGTTGGGCACCTTGGGGAGGCCCTTGGTGGACCGTGAAGCCTCCTTCCGGCGGCGGCGCTTTGTCCCAGGCTTCCGCTGCATGCGCGAAGCCCTACTAGGGCTTGCGCGCCCCCTTGGGGCTCGGTCGATTTCCTAGATCTGCTTCGCCGCCCTGTATTAACCCGCCGACCCTAGCTGACGTGGCGTCCAAGTGGCGGCCGCCCCTTTTTTTCAGCTCCTACGGTCGGCTCTCGTCCTCCTCAGGCCCGAGATAGAGCTCTATTACCATGAGAACAACCATACGAATTGAATGGGACCAACGGCGCTTCGTTTCGTGAAGTGTGGAGCACGTGAGCTCCAAAACCCTAGTTCGAAGTCAGAGATTTGGTACAAGTCCTCTAGTAACAACTTAACCCCTTGTTGCGGGTGAGACTCGCTAGTCGAGTCTCACCCATCGGCGGCGACCGAAGCTCGCCGCCGCTCGACGGGGTGCGAGGGCGGAATCGCCCTGTGTGCCCAAAAAAGGTGTGATCGCACCTGCGAAGTCACATACTAGGTCAGAAATTAGGAAACCTAAACTAGACCTACAAACATCCAAGTTGGGGTCTAATCTAGGTCGCGCATCACAGCGAGCACAGTATGCCACATGAATTGTAAGGACACAAGTAGGTCTGCTAGCGGGGGCAGGCAAGGGTCGACGGCCGGCGGAGCGCGTGAGACAAGGGAGCAACGCCGCCACGTGACAGGCTTGGCGAGCACGTGTCTCCGCTATCAGCGTGGATCACCACCGATTGCCGATTCCTCATGCACTGCACACCCGAGGACACATAAGCATGAATACATACATACAAAGGGTTATCAGAGCTGGGTCCTGCCGTCAGTGCCTGCTCTCTCATGTCGTCATGCTCTCCAGTAACGCCGTTCCATATCACTAGTACTGGGTATACGGATAATCACCGCGTCATCGCTAGTGACGGATGGAAGCCACTCAAACCAACACCATCAGCGCCGGAGCCCGTGTTCGGGTGGCGGTCAACTAGAGGGCCCGCCAGCTACCGGCGCGATTCGAGATAGCCGGGTTGTTACCGGGCTCGCTATCCAGGACTACTGTTTGCAGGCAGGAAGCGCCCAAAACGCATATGACGATTTTGTGAGATCCTAAACCGTGCACTAAGGTAAGATAACATGATTGGAACCTGTTGTATTGACACCTTTTGATTTTTAACTATCTTACATAAAAAAAGTTGCCAGATTGTTCGCTACCCACAGACTGTCATGGGCGAATGCTGGCCACTGATGTTGCCGGACTGAGCCTGAGACTGCCAATACATAGCTGACGGGCCCTGAGGTTGTTGAGATTGGGCGTCCGGGCCCCTGTGGTTGGTCAGATCGATCGGCTGGGACGAAGGGGTGGTCAGATATGGAAATGGGTCCACGTATCCAACTGCGCAAGCAACTAGGGCTCCGAGGTCGAAGTGGTCAACATTAGCCCCTATTGTGTACCTTGTCTCTAAGTCGCCCCTATTTTTCAACTTATGAATTTTTTTCCATGTAATTTGGGGAAAATTGCAAAAATGCATTGAAAATGAGGGAAAGAGAGCGAAAAACGTTCATCACCACAGGACATTTTGTAGAGAATCTTCCCAAAATGCTGAATGTGGGCTACCTGATAATAATCCTCGAACTGGGGAGAAGCTGTGGTAATTCTGCAAGAATGGGGGCAAGTTAGAGGTCTGCCCAGTTCGGTGTGTGCAGAATGGGTTGTGTTTTTGTGTTTGAGGGCGGGGGTTTGGGGGATGGAGCTCGCGGGGCTTACCTGGCGTCGTCAAGTTGCTGCATAAATGAAGCGCAACCGGTAGCGACATCCTACTTTGACCTGCGACGGCAGACACGGACAGTACACGACAATGGGCAGATTATGCAAGCGTACAAGAGTTTTGTTTAGCAGGGCCGTACAGGGAGACCTCATGTATACCTGTATGAAGGTATAGGTAGGAAAATAGGTAAAAGATTGAAACTTCCCAATCTATGTTACCTTCTTTGCAGACAACCTTCATCATAACTTTTTGTGAAAAAGAAAAGTTCTTATCGCATTGAGACGTGTATTTTTATTACGAAAATCATGAATGGCATAAATGAAACATATTAGGTCTCTTTATAAAGGAAAAAAGTTCTATTTTTCAACGTTTCTTCAATTAAAGCAAGTGCAACAATATGCGAATTGCTTGGTTTGCAACTTGCATGGACGCGAATTGACAGTTCCAGATCGCAACGATGATAGGTGCCTTTTTCGGTTGCGTGTAAGGTATAAATCTTGACTTCGGAATTTTGTGTCTAGTTTATGCCTATTTTCAAGCCGCACATGTGCGAGGACCTGTCATCGTTGGAAAACCAGTATCGCATGTACTATTCCAGCGACCGAGTAGACAGCGACAATAATCAAAGGAGACATTTTTGTTTTCTTAGCAGGTTCAACGAAGTTTTTCGTAAAATTTCTTTTCTCTGGTTCAAAGAAATGGTGCCCATAAATGACACACCCATAGTAGATACATCAATGGCATGAATAGTTTTGAATAGGTTACTTTCGATGCGTTTAATGAAATTGGTTCTCGCCAATTGCGGAAGACCTGAAATGCTCTACGTAGGTCTCCCACATCATTCGTCTGTTCGCACTTCGATGGCTTATCATTCGTAGATTCAGAGGTTAAGTAGAAACACCTATTTCTGTTTCATCTTAATAGTTTGCAGCCATGTGGATACTGTGACTCCTATGAATTTCGCAAGCAGAATTATTTGCTTATATGACAAGTCGACAAGGTTTTCCAATTTAGCAGTTTTGTGCCACCATAACGATGTACAGGTGGTAGGGAGGCATCCGACTGCATGGTTCTTCGACTACTACCCTTTCCGCTATATCAAGACCTCACACAACATCGCGGAAGGACGACAAAAGGCACACGTGACCCCACGTCAAAGGTGGGGTCAAACAAGGCACCTCATATTGTTTTATCCTTCAACGTAAATAAAAGAAAATATATAATATCAATAAATAGCAAAAAACCATAGAATAGTAATTTACTTTCTTTAAAAGCTATCCATTCCGATGTGTAAGAAAAAAAATCTTCTTCCATAAAACTTTTGAGAAGAAAATGGATTGATTCTTAATATATAAATGTAAATGTTTTCAATATAAATACAGAATTATATTTATCAATGAATTAATCATTAAAAGTTATTAAAATAATAAATTTATGTAGAGGTTAGTTATGGAATGATTTTCTTGTTACGAATGAAAAGTGAGTTTTTATTACTAAAATCCAATAATTTTGTAAAATAACGATGTATGACCTTCTGATTTAATAGTAGTATTATATAAATTTAAGGAACATGGCTTCGTTATTCACTCAACCAAAGGGTTTGAATAGCCATATCCATGAGTGAAAATGTTTGTACCTCATATTTGATGCTTTAAATAGAAACATGTTATCAGGATCTCTTTCATCGTTAATTATAAATTTCCATTTGTGATTGAGCATGGTGAGGAGAGTCACGTGAAATTATTGCTTGATCACGATTCTTGCTCCCTTGATTAATCATGATAAAGCGTTTACCCTCTTTTTTAAACTTACAAACCTTGTACCAATATTTAAGTTTTAATGTGTACGCAAGTTCTAATCATTGAAAGGAAGAGAGCGTGCATCCAACGGGAAGAGTGTGTTCCCTTTAATGCACGGGGAGTATTAGAACCCTAAAGGAGACCCAACTAAACCATCCTAAAATATTGAAATACATGTCGAAAGAGGGTTTTGTGAATTTTTTATTATTTGAAAACGTTAGACATATGAACTTGAATGAATGCAATGTTTAAACAAAAGCAAATATGTTTTCTAGAGATATTGATAATTTCATACGTCTGAGGACTATGGCATATCTAAAGAATAGAGCAATGGATGATGGTTGTTTTGTTTAAGTTTTGAAAATGGAAGCTTTATTAAGAATTTGTTCGGTATGGGGATGAACCCCTATTTTCCCATCAAGGTTTAGGAAAATCGCGCTGCCCTTAAGATAATTAGTATGATTTTCATTCGACATGTAAGTACGTATAGTGTTTAAAGCTATGTTTTCATTATGAATAAAATTCATCTATAATTGTATCATAATTAAATTATTTTATCAACTAAGACGTTTTCAGAAATATTATATAAGTTAACAAAATATCGGTATTAGAATGAATGCATATGTTGACTTTAACAATTTTTCATCTCAGTAACTTTTGTTGTGTGTTTTGTTTTAAAAGTTTTAATATTTAGTAGTGTGCTAATGGTGGTTTCTTTCATATAACACATCAAGCTTATTTACGCATGAAAAATATTTTTCTTGAAGGATTTCACATGTTTTCTTCAGCATTATACATTACTTGTAAGTTGTATATTTCTTTGATAGGGATTTATTTGCGAACATTGATTCTAAAAACCGGGGGAAGGTGTTTCAGAATCTCTTTAATTTGAAGAAGAAGATGGGCCTTTTTATAATCAAGCTTGTTGGGAGTTTTGAAAATTTGAAGCAAGGTATTTCTCTCTTTAGGCTACAATTGTTTTGGTGAGATAGGCGTTGAATGGTGCAGGGAATAATTTCCCCCGTCAATTGTTATACAAAGTTTCACAATGTTGACGTAAGAAAAAGTTTATGTTGCTTGATTTTGTGGAGAATAAAAGTCCAATGCTATAAAAGTGGCTTTTGATTGGAGGAGTAAAATGTTTATTGTGGATATTTTTTGAGATTTCTTTGGATTTGTAACCTATTTTCTTCGTACGTGATGATCCGTTTCACAAGTAATTAAAGTATGCTTAACTTCCGTGTGAGGATTGTTAGATGGCTTTCATGTTCTGTCTTAATGGGGTCTATGATCCTGTTTAGTGGTAATCCTTGGAACGCCATGTTGTTTTGAAAGAAAGATATAGTCTTGTTTTTATCTTATGGGGCGCGTCTGGGAACGCCCCAATAAGGAGACCGAATAAGGCAGAAAACGAAAAAATCAGACACTCTTCCCGTGCGGNTGTGAGGATTGTTAGATGGCTTTCATGTTCTGTCTTAATGGGGTCTATGATCCTGTTTAGTGGTAATCCTTGAAACGCCATGTTGTTTTGAAAGAAAGATATAGTCTTGTTTTTATCTTATGGGGCGCGTCTGGGAACGCCCCAATAAGGAGACCGAATAAGGCAGAAAACGAAAAAATCAGACACTCTTCCCGTGCGGAATAACAGTGTTCTTGCCATCTCGTATGAGACCTCACGTATCGGACGAATGGAGTTTTTGTGCGTGGCGGGGTACCGGTTTCAAGTTCCCTTTTAAATCATTGGGAATTTTTAGCCTTCAATAAAACCGAACATAAACCTTCTTTAATATTCTCAGGGGTTGTGACTGTTTGATTGGTCAACGACGTTAGTATTTTTTATGTTGCATGCATGCACCATTTCATTATAAAATAAATTATGGAATTCTGAAATAAATTTGATTACTTTTATTCCATGAGTATGGCGTCATTAAAGAGCAAGGAGATGGATATGGTTCATTTTTTAAGTGATGGACTTGGTAGATTAGTAGGGATTTGATGGGTATCCACGTGGACCCTTTTTATAGGTTTTGTTATAAAAAATAATTTTCTTTCTATTATGGCGTGTATGATTTATTTGAAATGTGAATACCAAAAAAATGAAGATAATGTTTCATATTTATTGAAAACTCTTACAAGAAAATTAATCAATTTAAAACATTGTAGAAAAGATGTTTTCATTTTCATTTTTGTTTTATTTCGTCAAATATCTTTTACCATACTCCTGCCTAAAATTTAAAATAAGTTAATTCTCATGCTGTTTGACCCGTGTCCATAAATGCTTGTATGTTATTCGCCAATGTGCAGATATTACTTGGTGTGGTTATGAAAATTGGTCTACACGTGTTTTGAGGTCAATTTTTGAATAATTGTGTTCCTAAAATTTTGGTGGCTGTGGGTTTGATTTTTACTACTGGCGCAATGCAAGCGCACACCTTCACGGTGTGTCTTGAAGGTGCGCGCTTTCACCATCGTGTAGTGAAGCGGAGGGAGAGGGAGCGGGGTGGGCAGTGGAGGACATGAGGGGGTTGGAAGGAAATGAAGACCAAGGAAAACTCATGGTACACACAAACTGTCTACTCATGTTTAACATCGTTGGGAAGCTGAGAGTCGGCCAAGAATTAGCCACGCGGTACACTATACTACCAAGCCATGAAATGAAATTCTTGACTGAAGATATCCTCATAACCACAATTCCTCCATGTGGATGTGATGGTGTCTTACATGCTCTGAAGGTGGAGCCAAGACTCCACCATCCTGCCGAGCAAGTTCTCCTTCATCGTTTTTTGGGGGAAGTCCATGCATGGGCTTTCCTTAGATTTTTTATTCATCCATTGAGAGAAAAATTATGTGATTTTTGCCTTGAAAGGTCGTTGAAGCCCTACGTCAGCTAGTTACGCTTCAGAGGTGCAGCTGGCCGGGATGTACATCGGTACAATGTAGGGGAAAGTCTCCTGAAGCCAGGCCCTCAGTGCTTCTATGCCTTGTGAGTGCCACGCGTCCAAAAAGATGACACACTTCTCCGTGCCACAGGCCCGCCCTTCACTTGCACATTTCTTCTTGTGCCAAGGATGAAGGACGTGACAAAACCACTCACGAGTGGTGACCTCACTCGCCCATTGAGTTAGGGTTTGTGTTAGGTGCCACCCGTGTGCTCCTGCCGCGGACACTACATCACTAGACGGTAAGATGTTGCTCATCATCTCCGTAAAGATGATATGCATTACACAAGAGATTTTAGTGAGTGTCCTGATGAAACATGTTATGCAAGTTGCCACAGAACAAGTGATGTTTTTGACTTTGCCTGCATGGGAAGGAGGTCGCCATCCATGGAGGAGCCGATGACAACGGTGATCTGCCGTTTGTCGTTGGCGCCAACGATGGCAATGTCCTTGCTGTCGCATGGTTTTCATGTTTTCCTGCGAGAAGGAATGATGTTGACTAGAAACGAGGCATTAACCTTGAAATTTGAAATAATGCATGCGAGCTGTATCATCATCTCATGGACCCGAAGCTCTGAGTTTTGCTGTAGTCTCTGCACTTTACTTGTACCCGTGGGCCAGGACCGGCCAAGATCCTTTTCCATGAAATTCTGCACCCACGTCTTGGAGTAGGAGATGGTCCCACCATTCTCCCTCAAATCCTCAGGGCAAGAGTCCTCAACAATGCCCAGGATCACTGATTGAGTAGTGAGAGAAAAGATAGGCACACGAATTGATCGAAGCCACTCAAGCTGAGCAGTGACATCATCAACCACTTCAAGATGGCGATTCCGAAACCCAGGACGTCCACGCATACCAGGAGGGAGGGTAGCATCTGGTGCACCTTCAAGGATTGGCTCTACGGGGGCCTTGTGCGCAGCCTCCACAATGTGGTCATGTGGCTCCTTGGTGCCGTGCTTGTACCACCCATAAACGGTGCTCGGTGCAAGCTTGTCATAAGGACAACTTCCACCAGGGCTATGCCACACGCTTAAGGTATTTGATGGCCATTGGCATGGATCCGCACTTCTGGACGGCGTCATTGATGCTCTTGAAGTGCCCACGTCCAATCCAGCTGTAGTAGTCGCTGCGCCTTGACTTGTTGGAGGTGGAAGAGGGCGCAAAAAGGTGGCTTGGTGAAGAGTTGGAAGGTGAGGGCATTTGACACAACGAAGGTTGGGTTGCAGTAACGAGGATGTCATGGTGTGCTGGCTGCTTGCATGGCCGCCCCACCTTTCGCTTCAAGATGGGGAGACGTGGCGGAATGCGGTCGACTTCTGATTAGAGCTTGGCTAAATGCTCCTGAAGAGTACAACGGCTGAATTAGGTAGTGAGAAAGTTTGCCATCGTGTGGACGATAGTGTGGAAAGAATAAGTGAGTGCGCTTCTGTCCTCCCATCCAATGTTAAAGAGGAAGAATGGCGAACCACAGGTACCGCGCGTCGGAACGAGGTGCTATGTCAAATCAAGCTACGCTCCCCCTCCCCCCCGGTGGGTCAATCGTTGCAGAAGAGGGCGACGCGGCGGGAGGCTGAGCTGCTCGAATTCGGGCGTTCAAATTTGACTGGTTGATTGCACCATGAGGCGCGCCGAGGACGTTTGAACACGGACCACTTCAAATTTATCCACCCTAATTACCCAACTACCCCATTTTCCAGTGGCCCATAATTCGACCCAGGTTGTTCTAAATAAATCAAAAAATTCCTTCACAGATACCCATGCAAATTTAGGCGGGAGAAGGGTATGTTGATGAATGAATGATAGGAGAAGTTTAAATGATTTTGATTTGTTTTTAGCACTTTTACTGATTTTATGACAATTTGTTTTGTGATTAGTTGAAACATGAAATAATGTGGACATTACTCTTATCAAGGTGAAAATGATAGACGTCGATTATGCATGCATCATCTCTTAGTTGAAGGATTTGAAATGATTCATTCAACATGTCACATGAATTACAAGTTTTGATGATTTTTTTAGAAGGATTTGCTTGTAATTATTGATTGTAAAAGCCAATTTCAAGGTTTCCAAGAATCTAATGGATTTTAAACATAATATGCTAGGCCTTTGAGTCATGCAATTTTTTAGGAGTTGAAATCCTTTTGAATGTGTGAAGTGAGGGATTTGTGCTTGGGCTTTGATGTTTGTAAGATAGGTCTTGAATATTTTTTCAGACATTTTCTAAAATTTTATTCGTAACATTGATTTCTCTGTTTACAATGTGAGAATTTTTGGAGGTGAATTGAATGTATTAAGATGAATAGTCCACTTTGTTAAATGTGGATTTCTCTTATGGAATGTTTTTGGTTCTCCTCGGAGTATAAATGTCTTACGTTTGTTGCTTTGTCCTGATCCATTTCAGGAAAAATTCAGTATGCTAAACCTACCTCTGAGTATTGTTCATTTTACATTCATAGTAAAACGTGTATATGATCCTTTTTTTGGTTTTTAAGATGGTCCAGGCAGAAAATCCCTCCCACCGGGCTCCCTTACGGAAGCTGCTACCTTAGTGACTTTATGATCCTATTTGCTGGTAGATCTTGAGTAGTCGTGTTTTTGAAGAAAGTGTATGGTCTTTTTGTTCCACGATTATTGCAACGCCACTCGACGGGATCCGCCGTGAGTCATCTCTTGCCAGGCGGGTCAGCATCACGCAAGGGAAAATGAACGCATTATTCTTGCGGACCGCACTGTCCCCTATTGTCTATGGGAAAGAAAAACGGTGGCTTCTCGCAATGATTTTGTCATGGGCGTACGACGTCCCCCTACAGGTCTTGCTGCAGTCTTGGGTCTGGGGAACCTGCCGCCGCGGTTGGCGCTAGCGCGGGTTGCGGCGGGAGGCACGAATTTGACCAGACCCCGGACACTCTTATCCCGCTGTCGCGCAGCCATTCTCGACTGCACATAGGACTTCAGATGTCCGGAAGGAATTCTGTTTTTACTGGGTTTGGCTGTTGTGGACCTTTACGCGGAGACTAGATTGTTTGAGGGTAGGCACGATCGACCGTTGAAATTCCAGCCTTTCGGCTTTCTCGCTGTCCTCCGTCCACTGTGTGCATGCAGTTCAGCCACTTCAAGGATAATTGCTGCTCCATGATGTGGTCCGACTATTCTTTGTCCACCTGCGCATACTGCCGGACAGCGTCCTGTGGGCTGTTTTGTTTCCACCAAAAAAAACTTCGAGCCTCGGTAGCCATCGTTGCCTCAGAGCTGCCGATAGTCACACCCTCAGCTGTGCGGTGCCAGCGCGTCATAGCACGCCGTCCATGCATTCGCAACTTGCAAAAGTGGATGCCATCGTGACCGTTGGATGGAGGACGATCCGCGTCGCCCGTCTGTACCCGATGGTGCAGACGCCGCGACCGTCTGCGAATCGCGCCGAACGGGAAAACCGCGGCGCAGGACTGCAGTCGCTCTGAATAAGAGGTGGCGGAACTGCGATGCTGCACAAGTTGTGCAGCACAACAGTCGTAGGAAGCAAGTCGCCAGCACCTTGGCCATCTATCTCCAGTCACGCGGAGGCGCGACGTACACGACCACACGCAGATCTGCCACTTCTCCTGTTGTCACCCGACCGCCTCTTTCGTCGTTGTGTCTCGGAGGGCTCGGTGGGCGCATTGTCCTTTCCGTCAGTGTCCAGCTTCACTTTTTTCCCATCACCAACATTATCTACAGCCGCTTCGACCATGACTCGGGGACCGCCTTGGCCCGTGAAGCGGGTAGTCATGGGGCCAGCGCTCGCCTTCCTCCTCACCGTCGCATTGTTCGCGCCACGCGCGCTCGCCCAGACGCCCCCCGCTCCGGCCGGCGCCGCGGCCGCCGAGGCCGCGGCGGCTGACTGCGGGTTCACATCAGATGACTACGCCGAGGGTGTCACCGACGCCGTGCCGCTCTCTCCCTTCTGCGCCGTGGTGAAGCTCACCTCCACCTACCAGATGTATCCCGCCGACTTCTTCCAGCAGCATGCGCTGTGTCCGGACCAGGCACTCAAGTACACGCCCAACGGCGCCACGACTCCCACCTCTCTGACATTTGCTAGCGACGACGACAGAAGCGGAGAACAGAGCGGCACGACCAATTACATTGTGACTGGGCTTGCGGCCGGAGATTTCAAGGGCATGCGATCGTACACCCTTGCCGCGAACATGCTTACCGGTGATTTCTCTGGTACGTC
>SZWC01005748.1:128570-143027 GCA_023375785.1 Penium margaritaceum | reverse complement strand
AGAGACGTAGTAGAGCAGCAGCAGTGACAGTCACCGTTGCACCAGAGTTCCCGGGGTCTGTTGGAGACGGCCGGTCGCCGTCAACGCACTCCACCCACCACGTGAGATCGCATCTGCAGAGGCAGTAGCAGCGGCGTTTACCGCCATGCAGAGGTGCGTGGCGGCTGCAGTGCGTGCAGCCGCCCTCCCACAGTCGCAGCAGCAGAGCAGCAGTTGCAGAGGCGACGGCAGCAGCAGCGGCCGCAGCAGCTGCGTGGCAGCAGCGGTAGCAACAGCAGTAGCGCAGCAGTAGCGTCCGCAGCAGCAGCGCAGTAGCGGCAGCGGCGGCAGCAGCACAACAGCAGCAGCGGCAGTCGCGGCAGCCACAGCAGAGCAGCAATGGCAGTAGCAGCAGCAGCGTAGCAGTGGCAGCAGTAGCAGCGCGCGGCGGCGGTAGCCAGCAGCAGCTGCAGCGCGTAGCAGCAGCCGTAGCGCGCAGCAATAGCAGCAGCAGCGCAGCCGCTGCTGCCACTATTGCACACGCAGCTACGCAGCTGCTGCTGCAGCTGACAGCACAGCTACAGCAGCAGCTGGGCGGAAGCTGTTGCGCAGCTTCCGCGGAGCTGCCGTGCGCCATCGCGAAGTGGCTCCACACTCGCACAGAATCGTGATAAAAGGAAAAAAAAAGAAAAAAAAAGAAAAAAAAGGAGGGGACGAGCTGACGTCAGCATTGTTGATTGCTGATGTCATCAGGTCGTGCTGACGTCAGCAACCACTTGCTGACGTCAGCATTACACTTGGAATGTCAAAAGTTGGCAGCATTTCAACTCCTCGAGAAACGCAGATGGTTTTGAAATCCGACAAACTTGACCTGTCGTCCCATAGTGAGCGGCGACATGAGTTTGCCCGACGACAAGGACAAGGGGCCAGGTGATCCCTCCCCCTCTTCTTCTGGGGTATTGAGCCCTCGCTCGCAGGCCATTGCGGACCTGCGCAGCCAGCAGGATGAGCTGCGTCGTCTGTAGCGAGAGCAGACTGACGCGATCCGCACGCTGACTAAGCTTCTGCGTGCTCAGTCCACGGCTCCTTCGCGGATTTCTGAGGGAGCTGCCGGCGTTGCGGCCTCTACCCAGCACTCGGCCCAGGTGCCCGTGACAGGTGCTCCGCCTGCTTCGCCTCCTGATGTGGTTTCTCCACCACCTGCTGACCTCCTTGATGACGAGCCATTCATGCCAGGCTTCGAGGATGACTCTTAGGAGCAGGAGATTCGTCTTTTACAGGAGCGCCTCCGTCAGCTGCAGACGGGTACCCGACCTCCACCCGTGTCCCCGATACGACCGTCACCTGACTTCCCCGGTGATCACCCTCTCCCAGGAGTTTTTCCCGTCTCTCGCCCTCCTCAGCCTGAGGTTGCTCTCCCCACGGAGCGGCAGCCAAAGGACTTTGAGGTACCACCTCCACGGTACATCAGCGAGGATGGTTTCGACTGCTGGGAGATCCTATTTCAGGTGTGGGCCACTTTCGAGGGAGTGTGGCCTCACTATCACAGCCCATACCACTCTACAGATCCAGCACAGGCGCTGACAGCAGCCCGGCCCATGCGCGGACTTTTCTATGCCATGCCACGCGAGACTGTCGTCGACTTCCGCCCCTTCCTCGGCGAGGCTGGCACAGGCACCGGAGCCGATCCTCGTGGAGGCTGGGATCTGGCGTTGTCCCTATTGGCCGCAAAGACGCACGCCACGCGTGCGTCACACATTGGTGCTTTCCACTCGCTCCGTCAGGGACCAGCGGAGCCTGCGGCGGATTACTGGCGATGCGCCATGCGTATTTACACACGTCTGGGGACCTCAGGGGTTACACAACTATGGGCACTTCGGACGATCATGCCCGGAGTTTGCCTGCAGTACACCGTCATCTTCACACGGTACAACAACGCTGCCCTCGAGCCTTTCTCAGCCACTCTACAGCTTCTCCCTTGGGCGCATAAGCTTTTCCTCCAGATGACATCGGCCCGCGAGGCAGCAGCAGCGCATCAGGAGACTTCCCTCGCTGCAACAGTCATCGCATCACCACCATCTTCCCTCCTGCAATCACCCTCATCCACCTCCATCACTACCTCATCTTCCTCCTCCTCTTCGACCCCGTCTACACCCACGCAGATGCAGGGCGTTGCAGCAGCTGCCCAGGGGAAGAAGAAGAATAGGAGGCACGGATCGGGTCAGCAGCAGCCATCATCCAGTGGTAGCAGTGGCCGTTCTGTGCACTGCTATAACTGTGGAGGCGCCCATCGCTACACCGAGTGCCAGCAACCGCTTGACTGGGCGCGCATCACTCGTGGGCTTCAGGCTGCCCATGCTTCTCGCACCGCGTCCGGCACGTTGCCTGCACACTCCTCTGGACGCGCGGTGACCACGACTGCAGCTGTTCCTGCGTCCTCACCAGTGAGCAACAATGATCCGGACCCACGCGACCGCACCATTGTCGAGCTTCGTCATCTTCTGGCGCTTCGCTTTTAGGGAGGTACAAGTGTGTTGTCATCGTCGAGTGGGTCACAGACTGCTTGTTTGTCCGTCCTCGTGACTCGTGGTGACACGTGTGGGGGAGCACAGTCCGCATGTGATGATGATGAGCCTTACTGCACTGACTGAATTCATGAGTCTCACCTTCGTGATGTACGTCGTTCCTTCCCACTGACGGCTCTGCGTCCCTCTGATGGCGAGTGTTCCATTGCTCGTTGTATAGTGACGTCCACCAGTCGTGACTCCAGTGGCACTTGGATCATCGATTCCGGTGCCACCCATCACATGATGTGTCGTCGTAGTGACTTTGTGGTGCTTGGTCCTGTCACGACTGTCCGTTCTGTTCGTATAGGCTCTGGTCAGTCCTTGCCGGTCCACGGAGTTGGGGTTGTATGCTTTGATGGTCCGTCTGGCCCCCTGTATCTCTCTGACGTGCTGTTTGTGCTTGATCTTGAGCTCAGTCTGCTGTCTGTGCGTGCCTGCACTCTGATGGGTCTCTCCGTTGAGCATACCGCTGATTCAGCGATTGTGTCTGCTCTTGACACCCATAGCATTGTCCTGTGTGCTTCAGTTATAGATGATTTNTTTGTGCGTGCCTGCACTCTGATGGGTCTCTCCGTTGAGCATACCGCTGATTCAGCGATTGTGTCTGCTCTTGACACCCATAGCATTGTCCTGTGTGCTTCAGTTATAGATGATTTATACTGCATTGCTCGGCCCTCCTCCCCTTGCTCTCCCTCCTCCTCTGGTCGTGTTTTTGTCACTGGTGTTCTATCGCCGGAACACCAACGGTTGCTTCACCAACTTCTGTGTCACGTGGGCTCCGACACTGTGTCGAAGCTCATTCGGACACAGCCTGCTCTTGGTCTTGACGTGGCTTCTTTTGAGAAGCCACCCAAGACCGACTGTGCTCAGGGCAAGATGCACCGGTGCACTTACCCTGATTCGCGTTCCAAAGCACTGAGGCCTCTCGAGTTGGTCCACTCGGACCTGCTCGGTCCTCTCCCGGTCGAGTCCCTGTCCGAGAGGGGCCAGTATGTTCCGACGCTGACTGATGACTTCACCCGGATGCGGTGGGTCTACAGTCTGCATCAGAAGAGCGACGTCGCCCTTGTGGTTTGGCTCTGGCTCGTGATGGCTGAGCGTCAGGCTTGCCACACGCTACATACATTTTGCTCGGATCACTGCGGCAAGTTCCTCGGTGAGATGGACTCCTTCTTTGCTCAGCACGGCAATTTTCACCAGGTCTCCGCTCCTGCTACCCCACAGCAAAACGGTGTATCTGAGCGCTGGAACCGCACCATGGAGGATGCGGTTCACGCCATGCGGTCTGAGTGCGGTCTCCCAGAGTCCTTGACCTTCGAGGGCTTCGCCTACATGACTTGGGTCTGGAACCGCCTCCCGCATGGTCCGCTTCCGGATCATGTTACACCGTACGAGCTCTGGTTTGGCCACCATGCTGATCTTCGTCTCGCTCGCGTCTGGGGTTCCCTGGCCTCCGTGTGGTACACCAAGGAATAACAGGGGTCTAAGGTCTCCCCTCGGGGTCGCTTGTGTGCCTTCATCAGCATCTCCCGGCGGTCGAAGGCCTAGCGCTTTTGGGACCCCACTCGCCGTCGTGTCATTGAGTCCTGTGACGCGCTGTTTTTTGAGTCACTCACATACCGTGATCTGACTTCGATCACAACCCTCTCTGCCACTCATGTCCCTTCCTGTGAGGGTCCTCGGTGGATGGGGAAGACTTCTCTACCAGCGACCATTCCTCGTCAGGCTGATGTGTCCGCTCGAGTCCCCTTCCGGTCTCCAGCACTTAATGATCCGGCTATCATTGCCGTCAGTCCAAAGATCGCGCCTGTTCAGCCTGTTTCACACCCCACAGGTACCGCTGCTCTCACGCCTCCTCCTGCACCATCACCTGTGTCTACTGGCACCCCTATTCCGGCGTCTGACCCAGTCCAGCCCACTCCTCTCCCTACGTCGGCTGACACTCCTGTCTCAATGTCCGGGCCAGCCTTCCCTGCTGTCACACCAAGCTCTGTGTCCCCCACACACGCATCTCCTCGCACGGTATCTCCGGCTGCCTCGTCTCAGCCTTCACCAGCTATGGTCATACCTGTCCCTGTGGTCGTACCTGTTCGTGAGCCTGAGGTGCGCCCCTCGACCTCCGGATATTCTCGTGAGCCCGGTGGCCGCCTTCGACCACTATATGCCGGAGCTCAACGAGCGTCGGGTTTCGGACCCAGGCGTTCCTCTTGTAGCATCGCGAGCGGCGATCCAGGCACAAAGGCCTTAGGCCTGAGTGTCCGCACCGAGCTTTCAGAGGTATACCCACCGTGGCTCATAGGGCGCGACCTGGTCACTCGCGAGTTCCATATCGCCTGTGATGCAGCAGCTTATCTCGTGGCCGTCAGGCCTGACACTGAGGCGTGTGCACTTGCCACGCAGAGTTCCCCCTCTATGGCGCCTGACCCGGGCACATTGAGGGAAGCTTTCTCATCGCAGGATGCTGATGCCTGGCGAGCCGCTTGTAAGGATGAGCTTTGTGCTATCCGAGAGCACAGAGTCTACGAGCTGGCCGACCTTCCCCCTAGGAGGAAGGCGATTCAGGTCAAGTGGGTCAAGTTAGCCAAATTCTTGTCGTCTTGGATCGCACTCACACACAGAGCTCATGTTCATTTTTGCATGGGCCTGCATGCCCTAAAAATTATTTCCAATTTGGTATCAGGGCACAGGAGCGAGGGGGGGGGGGGAACCTGAAATAGCCCCCTGCTTTTTTCTAAACACTCCCTCCATCCTGACNTTGGGCTCAGAGGGGGTGAAGGGGCTCGGTGCGGCTAGCTGCCGGCGCCCCTATTTAAGCCCGCTAGGGGCTTACTTGTACTTTCTCCTTGTTCTTTTATATTCAGCGTTCCAGACTTAGCCAAATTCTTGTCGTCTTGGATCGCACTCACACACAGAGCTCATGTTCGTTTTTGCATGGGCCTGCATGCCCTAAAAATTATTTCCAATTTGGTATCAGGGCACAGGAGCGAGGGGGGGGGGGGAACCTGAAATAGCCCCCTGCTTTTTTCTAAACACTCCCTCCATCCTGACGTGCCCCCATTATGGGGGGCAATCCAGAACCGGGTGCAGGCAAACCCGGGGTGAGAGAAAAAAAAGGGAAAAAAAGGGAAAAAAAGCGACGAGAAGCCTGGAAAAAAAAGGGTGGGGGTTGGGAAAGAGCAAGATAGAGAGAAAAAAGGTGGCGGTTGAGGGCAACAAAAAAAGGGGGCTGGCTGAGGGTAAAGAAAAAAGAAGAAAAGAAAGGGGGGCCTGAGGGCTAGTGAATAACGACAAAAAAAGGTAATCTTCCAACTACCACCGCCGTAGTAGCCGCAACTTCATCGCCGACGACTACTTAGTGCGGCAGCTGCATGAGAGCTTGCACTTTCGCCTTCAGAGCCGATAGCGGACTGTCGTCGGCAGCGATCTCTGCTTTGAGACGCGTCGTGGACCGGCGTCTTCCTGGGGCCCGTGGATTGGTGCGCACACTTCACCCCGTAGGATCAACAACGGATTCGAGTCTTGCCATCTCCGAGGGCTGGGTCATCTACCGCTTGGAACAGCAGCCGCATCTGCAGCCGCCACCCCTTCTCCTCTTGCAGTAGTCTTCGCTCCATTAGTGGCAGCAGCATTAGTGGCCGCAGTTAGTCAGACTGTAGCCTCCGGGCGTGCTGTGGTGGTGCAGCTCGTCTCGTCTTGTCGCGTTTGCTGACCCGGACGCCGTGACCTCCAGGAGTGAGAGTACCTACTGGCCTCATCACTACGCGACGTCGACGTCAGCGCTCCGCACGGCGTGCTCGTGCAGGTTTTAATACATCCTCCACCTCCTCAGCCTCGGCTGCTGTACCTGTTGAGGGGGAGTGTGGCCACCGCGCATTGCCTGATGTGACCGTAGTGACAGGATCCGCACTCGCACCGGGCCGTGCTACCCGAGCGGTAGCTCAGGCAGACTCACATGATATGGTGACAGCACATGGCGTGGAGTCTGACCCCGACATGGCCTTCATGGTGGAGAGTTGCCTTTCATCGCCCAGGTTGGGTCCAGATCTTCCACAACAGCAGGCGACATCAGGAAGAGCGTAGGCACGACGTACTTTGATGCTGCCACTCGTGGCTCCGACCGGTGGAGGCCCTGCGGCGGCACAGGAGTCCCGTATGGATTGGGATGCGTCTACCAGACTTTTGAGAGAGTGTGTGCAGCAGTCTCAGAGCAGTCTAGCGGAGGCTGAACGGCTTGAGACCCGTATGTCATCGAGCTTGACATCTACGCTAGTGTAGGAGCCGGACATTCTACAGCAGCAGGTTGCATCAGGAGGAGTGCAGGTCCCGCGTGCCTTGGCGGTGCCACTTGCGACTCCGATCGGTAGCGGCTTGGCGGTGGCACAAGAGTCCCGCACGCATCGTGATGCCCCACACAGATCTTCGGGGGCGTTGACGCACGAGATTCACACCAGTACGACAGCAGTCGCAGTGCATGAGCGGAGTCGGCCGGTTGGTCTTTTGGAGGTTGAGGCATTCTTGAGAGCAGCAGTTCTGAGAGGTGTCATTGGGACACATGCTGCAGCACACTCAACAGGTTTCAGCGTGTCATCTGCACTACCTGAGCACCACCTTCAGTGTCAGGAGTCACCCATGTTCCTTGAGTCTATGTCCTGTGCACAGGACGGAGCACCAACACACATGACGGAGTCAGATGGTGGTCTACACTCCATTATTGAGCAGATGGCAGTGACCAGCCTTCCCGTCGAGACAATGCGTGAGCACCAGCTGTGCTTGTTGGTCACCTTGACGGACATTGTCGAGCCGGAGCCCTGCACATCTGTGTCCACTACGGCGGCAGTTGAGGACAGTGGTGTAGATCTCTACACGCAGATGGAGTCACCTCGCCAGTAGGAGCTGAGTTCTGCCCCCTCGGTTTCACCTGTTGGTGACCCTACCGATCACATCGACGCCGAGAGTGGTAGTACCTGCACGGACGACGTTTCCACCTGCTCTACAGACTTTGACGACTCCTCCTTCTCCTTCTCTCTCGGCATGCGACCGCTCATTCCTCACATGGGAGACACAAGCTGGGATGTGGATGCGACACCTGCAGCTGCATCCGATGTTCAAGCGTCTCAGCCCATTTCGAGCTTGGTTGATCCCCTGGAGGATGTAGCAGCACCAGCTCCATCGTCTTCAGCAGCAGAGATGCAGATGGCGCTGTACTCACGTGTTGTGCAGTGTGCATGTACAGCATCTAGTGAGGCAGAGTTCATTCTACACCAGGTCAACATAGGCCACCTCGACATATACGAGGCAGATTATGCTGACCTGTAGGAGCGTGTAGTCATGCTACAGCGGGAGATGATGGTAGCGCGTGAGCGATTCTCAGAGGAGGGCATCATCACTGCTACCGGCAGGAGCCTTCCACCAGCAGCATTTGGCACACCTATACCCGGGGAGGATCTTGTACGAGCTCCGAGAATGACGTCCGTTGGAGACACTGTCATAGGAGAGGTGAGCGTGCCTTCGGCTTCCGTCACCCTGGCTCCTGTCGACCCCATCATCGCTCCTCCTTCTTCTTTTGCTGCCGTCACGCACCTTCATCCACCAGACTAACCTACCACATCTTCATCTTCATCCACGAGTGGTGATCCGGTTCGTCGCTCCAGCTCTCCTCTTCTGGCAGTACACCCTTGTGTCTCAGGGTGTGCTATCCCGCATCGGAGGCGAGCTCCACCACTTCATCCACGCACGTGTGTTGCTCGCCCATTCCTGTTCCTCCGGCGTACACAGATGCATCGCGGCAGTGCGGAGGCAGGAGAGACAGTGAGTTGGGACCCTTGGCAGTCACGCGAGGACTGGTATACCCCAGGTGATGCAGACTCACGTGAGGAGTCGTAGCCGGAGACACCACTTTGTTCTTTAGGGAGGGAGTCGACTCGTAGGTGACAAGGGGAGCTATCTCTACATGATGGATACACCACATGACTCATTGCCCAGGATCTGTTCAGCTACGACATCAGTATCTCCATCGAGGACATCGCTGCCAGGTTCATCTGCCCAGGGGGAGTTTTGTGTGGACATCGACCAGACGCGACGTCCTGGGAGATGCATGGCGAGGTCCATACTCTGTTGTGAGCATCTACAGCATCCCGCATGTGGCTCATGCTACGTACTTCCACAGCTGCATGTAGATGATAGCACACTGTTGGTCAAGACCCGGACACTTGGTGCATTGTACCAGTGTCACGAGGAGACCATGTGATTGTGTGTCTTGGTGTGTGGCTATACTGTGTGTAGCATGTGCATGCGAGCTGTTGGTCAAGACCCAGACACTTGGTGGGCTGTGCGAGTGTCCAGGGAGACCCTAGATGGATAGCAGATGAGTGTGTGTGTGTGTGTGTGTGTGTGTGTGTGTGTGTGTGTATGATTGTGAGAGTTGACTCATGCATGTTATGGCTTGCCATACATTGTTGTTCCATGCCTTCGTCCATTCGTTCTGGCGTGGACGGCTATGTCAGCCAGGGGGAGTGTTGGTTTGTGTGGCTTCCATCCGTCAGGACCGACACCGCTAGTTTACTGATACACCCATATTCGGGGTATATGGTAGAGGAGGGCGTGACGACACGACGGGCCTCTGGATTGCACCGAGACTTCTCCAACACCTACGACAGCGTCGGCGAGACACGGTCGATGCGTTCTGGTAGCCCTGTGGGCTTGTCGAGAGCTAGGAGAGTTTTCTCGATGGATTGAGACCCACGCATCTGGTGGACTATACCGGTGCGACGAGGAGACCCGGTGGCTGTACCAGCGCTTCCAATGTTTGGAAAGCTGTGTGTGATGTCTGGACGTTGATTCTGAGATTTTTTTGGCACTGCTCTTGTTTTTTCGGTGGTCGAGACCCGGGGACTCGGAGAGTTCTTCCGGTGCCTCGAGGAGACCATCGTATTGTTATCGTGGTGTACGCAGTGTGTTCTCCCCGCTGGCTCAGCGGGGGTGACGGGGCCCAGTGCGGCTGGCTGCCGGCGCCCCTGTTTAAGCCCGCTAGGGGCTCATTTGTACTTTCTCCTTGTTCTTTTATATTCAGCGTTCCAGACTTAGCCAAGTTTTTGCCATTTTGCATCGCACTCACACACAGAGCTTATGTTCGTTTTTGCATGGGCCTTCATGCCCTAAAATATTTCCAATTGTTTCTGCCGCACGCACTGGCTAGTCTTCAACCGTCTCCCGACTCACGATCTCCCGTTGGTTGAGCCCCGCAGGCTACGGACCCACCTCCATGCACTATTATTTGGATGTCGGTTCTGCACCCTCGGGTGCTGGAGCTTTCGCAATTGCTCTTCACCGCCACCGTTCTGTGGACCCCCATCTCGGTAGAACAATGTGGGCTGCGGACCCACGAGTTCTGCAGCCGTCGCGACTGCTCCTCACCTCGCCCACACCCAGCGTTGCACACCTGAGCACTGACAGCCGCTGCACACGCTACCCCAATTGCCACAGCACCGTGCGTCACCCACTCGCGACTTCCATCGCAGCCACTGCGCACGTCATGCTGGATTCACTGCCACTGACGGCCTTCCTGACGACAAGTTTGATTTGCCCCTGTCAGGGAGAGACCACGTGAAGTAGGCGCCTGCCGACGAAGGACTGGATAGTGTGGGACCAGCCGCATCTGCGACACGGTTCCGACACCCCGAGGTGGATGCGCATGCTTGATGCGGACCACTGGCGTGCTAAAGCTGAACGTTGGGAGGAAACGAGGGAGCGGGAAATTGATCGACAGGTCTACACCACTCATGACTTGCCCAAACCACTCGGTCGCAACCTCCATGTTTGCAACCTGTTGGTACCAACCCGCGACCTGACCCTGCTTCCACTGCTGCTGACATTGCTGAGGCCTGAGTGACACGCGAGGCCCCTAGGCGGGTTCCGGACCCTCCATTGCACATAGATCCTATCAGTCTCGCTGGTTGGGGCATCAGCATTGTTGATGCAGCGTGCGGGCTTCCACGCTCGTTGCTTAAGTCTGCTGCCCCCTCAGTCTGCTCCTCTAGAGACTAAGTATGGAAGCTCTGGATTTGTTACTCAGAAGTGCGCCTGCCAGTGTTAGCGCAAGAAAGCAGCTGGAAACTGAAAGTAAGTGATTAGGAGTAAAGAATGAGCAATAATGGGAGACCCCTCCAAGTTCTAGCTCCTCCCCACTAGTGTAGAACTTGTTACTCAGCTAACCAGCCAGTCAGAAAATAGTCCTTGACCTATTTTCTGGTAGGCAGGGTTTTCTCGGTGAGCCCTGCCAGACGCCCGACAGCCCATAAACCAGGCGTCGTCCGTTTGGCCTGAAAACTGGACCATACCATAATACCCACGCTACGAACACAGTCATGTGGTCAAAATTAGCTAGAAGAATAGCAGCAAAGAGTTATGGCTGCCCGAATCCAGGCAGTGCCTACGACAGTCAGTGATGCCAAACAGTGCCACACAGCAAGAGACATGGACCCTAGGCACAACATGATGCTACAGACGCAGTGGCACAACCAGAAAAAATGCTGGGTGCATGTAGACGGCATCTACAGTGGCAGTGACCGCCGGCGGCCAAACCGCCGAGGAGGCCTGCCTATGGAGCTGAGCACGTTGCTGGAGGGAGGAGGCTCCAGCGAATTGTGAGTAGGCCTCAGCGTGCGTCAGCTCCACCGAACGATACTCCAGCCGCGTCGAGTCTCGCCGTCAGTCATCTGCACGCCGATGTACACAAGCCGGGAGGACACAACAGAGTACAATGAGAGATGCACGAAAACCTACACTCCCCCATGACTCACAGGCGTAGTGCACATGTGCGGGCAGAGACACAGTCAACAACCAGAATCCCCTAGGGTACGCAAAGACGTAGGCGGGGACAAATAGAGTCACTCACGGACGTACGCCAACTGAACTCACAGCCTTCTTGAACAAGTCGCGCTTCAGTGCCTTGGTCAAGAAGTCAACTGGCCGCCGTGTTGTTTCAACCCACACGATGTTGATGCTGCAGTCATGCAACAATGAACGCACATAGTAATACTCAACGTTGATATGCTTTGTGCGTGTGTGATGCACACCGTCATTGTCGGCAATGGCCATGGCACTCTCATTTTCACAGTGCAACGTGATGGATGCGAGAGACTGAGACAACTCGGACAACAGACGACACAACCACACACTCTCACACGCGCCTGAGCCAAGAGCAACACACTCAGCCTCAATAGTGTTGCGTGCAATGCACTCGTACTTGCCACTGCGCCAGGACACAGTTGTGCCGCAAATCAGAAAGATCCAGCCTGTGCGACTCTTACCGTCCGGACTGCCGGCCCAGTCACCGTCGTTGTAACCTGCCTCGACAACAAACGGCTGGCGGCGGAACATGTAACCTCGCCGAGGAGTCAAGACGATATAGCACAATACTCGGATCGCGGCCTCGAAGTGGAGGTGACGTAGCTCCTAAGAAAAATGGGCCAGGAGATCGACGACGAACGCTATGTCTGGGCGCGTCGTCGTCGCCAGGAACATCTGTGACACGATGACTCGCAGGTACGTGGTCACGTCAACTGGCTCCCCCACAATAGTAGGGTCAGGACTCTTCAGCTTCACCTGGCCATCAGGTGACATGGGTGAAGATGCGCTCGCCAGGAGTGGCAGGTCCTCCGCAAAGCGCCCGGACAGAGTCTGCACATAGGCAGCCTGGTGGATGTGTAGGACGCCTTGGGCGTCTTGCACAGGAGCTCCCTACCCAGGAAGACTCGGGCAGATCCGAGATCCTTCATCTAGTAGGCAGCAAGTCCTTGACACGCTGGATGGCAGCCGTGTCTGGGGACACGATGAGGAGATTGTCGATGTAAACCAAAACAACAGCGACAGTCTGACCTTGCAGACTGACAAACAGTGCCGAGTCAGCGGTGCTGTGCAGGAGCCTGCTACAAAGGAGCGTGCTGCTAATCTCCTGGTTCCAACATCAAGGCGACTGCTTCAGGCCATAGAAGGCCTTCCGCAGTCGCCAGACTCTCCCAATACCATCTTCGAAACCTGGGGGCTGCACCATGTAGAGCTCCTCACCCTCCAGTGAGCCATGGAGAAAAGCATTGCTCACGTCCATCTGATGCAGCTCCCACCCATTCTGGACAACCAGGTTGAAGAGGGCCCGGCTAGTGGGGAACCGACCAACTGGGGCAAAGATCTAGTCGCAATTGACCCCAGGGATCTGGGCAAACCCCTTGGCTGTGAGGCGGGCCTTGTACTTGTCCAAGGACCCGTTGGGTTGCCACTTGCATCGAAAGACCCACTTGGCGCTGATGGCCTTCCAACATGGAGGAAGGTTGACGAGGTCATACAGGTGGTGTTGTCGGATGGTAGCGAGCTCATCGGCGCAGGCACCGTCCCACTGTGCGGCCTCAGGAGAGGCTCGTACCTCGCGCACGGTGGCTGGGTCCTTTGGGCGTGCTGTGGAGTGGACTAAGAGAGCGTGTGCATCTCGTGCTCCAGGTTGGATGTGACGAGTGTAGCCACGACAGCGTGCCGATGCTCGTGATGAAGCATGGCATAGCCTAGTGTGGAGCCCGGATGAAGGTCTACAATGATGGCCAAGGTGGTCAGGCCGAGGGCCTTGGTGCTAGGATCCCCACTCATGACCGTGGGAGTGGAGGAGACACATGGAGCCATAGGGGGCTGAGGTGCCACGAAGCGCGATGCCACGGTCTGCGCGCTCACCGACGGCCTGGGTCGAAGGCTGCCGCCTGGGCCATGTGTGTAGCGTGGCAGGGCAGGAGATGGCACTGAGTCCGACGGGCCAAGGGAGATGGACGGGGCTGCTGGCCCGGAGGGGCCAGCAGATGCAGCCGGGGCTGCCGACCCGGAGAGGCTACTGGACGCTACTGGGGCTGTTGGCCTGGAGGGGCCAGTGGACGCGACTCGGGCTGCTGGCTCGGAGGGGCCAGTGGACGCGACTGGGGTTGCCGGCCCGGAGGGGCGAGTGGACGCGACTTGGGCTGCCGGCCCGGAGGGGCCAGTGGACGCGACTGGGGCTGCCGGCCCGGAGGGGCCACTGGACAATACTGGGGCTGCCGGCCCGGAGGGGCCAGTGGACGCAACTGGGACTATGGGCCCGGAGGGGCAAGTGGACGCGACTGGAGCTGCCAACCTGGAGGGGATGAGGGATGTGTCACCCGGAAGCGGCAGGACAGAGGACGGAGTTGTTATGTTCTGTGTATGCCCCTGGTTCAATCAGCGGAAGATTTAAGACTGGGTATGCACTATGCTTGTAGCGCAAGTCCCCCAGCGACATGCAAGAGAGGCTGAGAGAGACAAGGCATGCACTACTCATCCTTGTGGAGTAAGTCCCCTTGGTCTACTCTTGGTAGTGTACCTGGTGCATGCTCCCTAGGACAACTTCCTACAGCCTAGTGGGTGAAGGCGCCGTCTCGCAAGCGAGAGGTCCGGGGTCGAATCCTCCCAGGACCAAATTTTTTTTGTGACTAAAAAGGGCCAAGGAAGCTTCCTAGAAGCCTCTAAGGTCCAAGGTGGATCAAGCGCCACTTGGTGGTCACAGAGGGTGCCATGTCATCAAAGCTGATGACACTGTCTAGGGTAGCCTTGGGGGGGGGTCCCTCCAAGGAGCCACTGGGAGCACTGACCAGAGACTATATAAGGCCTGTCATTTGCATGTGATTGTATCATCATCTCTTACTCTTGAGACTTGGGAGAAAACTAATCCCTTGTTGGCCACCAAGAAAGAGTGTAAAGAACAAGTGCAAGTGCACACTTTGGTGTGTAGCATTGCCAGTTGGGTGAGAGTTTGGAACACTCTCCGGCCACGGTTGGGACAAGCTAAGTGAACCTTTCAGTGTGGAAACACCACTCCGTGGGTGATCTCTACCTTGGTTGAAATACCAAGGGCGGTCGGCGG
>SZWC01005748.1:100103-112248 GCA_023375785.1 Penium margaritaceum | reverse complement strand
TACTCGTTCCGCATACACTATGTGGCGGTCACGCTAAAAAAATCACACCAACAATAGTTGGTGTGGCGTTTTGGTTTGGATTCGCCAGAATTAGCAAATCCAACAGGATTCGCGAATCTTGGATCCGCATCCGCAAATCCGAATCCAAGTACGGATTCGGATTCTCGAATCCGGATCCAGCCTGAGATTCGCAAACCGGATTCGGTGTGCAGCCTTAACAACTAGGGCGCAAGTACGGTGTAACGAGGGCGCAAGTAGGATGCAAGGGGGGAGCAACTAGGGCTCAACTAGGGTGTAAATGGGGCGCAAGTAGGGCGCAACTAGGGAACAACAAGGGTGCAACTAGGCCGTAGCTAGTGCCCAACTGAGGTGCAACTAGGGCGCAAGTTGGGCACAACTAGGGCGCATGTATAGTGCAAGTAGGATGCAACTAGGGAAAAACTAGGGCGCAACTAGTGTGCACCTAGGACGTATCTAGCCTCAAACTGAGGCGATAGTATGGGGCAACTAGGGTGCAAGTAGGGCGCAAGAAGGGCACAAGTAGGGGGCAAGTAGGGTGCAACAAGGATGAAACTAAGGGCGCAACAAGGGCGCATCTAGGGTGAACGTAGGGCGTAAGTAGGGCGCAACTAGGGTGTTACACCCTAGTTGGGTGTAACAAGGACGCAAGTAGGTCGCAACTGGGTCGCAAGAAGGGCGCAAATGGGGCGCAACCAGGGCGCAACTAGGGTACAACTAGGGCACAACTAGGGCGTACCTAGGGCACAACTGAGGTGCAAGTAGGGCGTAGTTAGGGTGTAAGTAGAGCCCAACTGAGATGTAACTAGGGCGTAACTAGGGCGCAAGTAGGATGTAAGTAGGGCGAAAGTAGGGCCTAAGTAGGGGGAAAAAAGGGTGTAACTAGGGCACAACTAGGGCGTAAATAGGGCGCATCAAGGGCGCAATTAGGGCATAACTAAGGCGCAACTGAGTGCCCAACTGAGGCATAACTAGTTCCCAACTGAGGCGAAACTAGGGGGCAACTAGGGCACAGCTAAGGCGCAACTAGGGCGTCACTAGGGTGCAACTAGGGCGCAAGTAAGGGAAGACTAGGGTGCAAGTAGGGCACAAGTGAGGTGCAACAAGGGTGCAACCAGGGCACAACTAGGACGTAACTAGTGCCCAACTGAGGCGCAACTAGGGCGCAACTAGGGTGCATGTAGGGCTCAAGTAGGGCGCGAGTAGGGTACAACTAGGATACAAGTAGGGCGCAAGTATGGCACAAATAGAAGGCAACTATGGCATTACAAGGGGGCAACTAGGGTGTAGCTAGTAACCAACTTATGCGCATTTAGGGCACAACTGGGGTGCAATCTCGGCCTAAGTAGGGCGCAATGAGGGCGGAACTGGGGTGCAACTAGGGCAAAACTATGGTCCAAGTAGGGTACATGTAGGGCAAAACTAAGGTGCAACTAGGACGCAACTGGGGCACAAGTAGGGCGCAAATAGGGCGCAACTAGGGCGCAACTAGGGTACAACTAGGGTGCAACTAGGGCGCAAGTAGGGTGCAATTAGGGCGCAACTAGGACGCGACTAAGGCGCAACTAGGGTGCAAGTAGGGTGCAAGTAGGGCGCAAGTAGGGCGCATGTAAGGCGCAACTAGGGCGTAGCTAGGGCACAAGTAGGGTGTAGCTATTGCTCAAGTGAGGCACAACTAGCTCACAACTAAGGGGCAAGTAGGACGCAACAAGTGCACAAGTAGGGCGCAACTAGGGTACAACTAGGGCGCAACTAGGGCGCAACAAGGGCACAAGTAGGGTACAAGTAGGGCGCAACTAGGGCGCAACAAGGGCACAAGTAGGGCGCAACTAGGGTACAACTAGGGCGCAACTAGGGCGCAACAAGGGCACAAGTAGGGTACAAGTAGGGCGCAACTAGGGTGCACCTAGGGCGCAACTAGGGCGCAACTAGGGCACAACTAGGATTCAAGTAGGGTGCAAGTAGGGCGCAACGAGGGCATTGCTAGGGCGGAAGTAGGGCACAAGTAGGGTACAAGTCGGGCGCAAGTAGGGCGCAAATGCGGCACAAGTAGGGCACAACTAGGGTGCAACTAGGACGGAAGTAGGGCGCAAATAGGACGTAGCTTATGTCCAACTGAGGCGCAACTAGAGCGCATCTAGTGCGCAAGTAGGGTGCAAGTAGGGGACAACTAGGGTACAACTGGGGCATTCCGAGGGCACAAGTAGGGCGCAATACGGGCACAAATAGGGTGCAACTTAGGGGAAGGTAGGGCACAAGAAGGGGACAAGAAGGGCTCAACCAGGGCACAAGTAAGGAGCAACTAGGGTACAACTCGGGTGAATTGAAGGCGCAACAAGGGAGAAACTAGTGCGCAACAAGGATGCAACTAGAGCACAACTAAGGCGCAACTAGGGCGTCGCTAGTGTCAAACTGAGGTGCAACCAGGCCGAAATGAGGGCGCCACTAGGGCGCAATCAGGGCGCATGTAGGCGCAACTAGGGCCCAAGTAGGGCACAACTACGGCGTAAGTAGGGCGCAAATAAGGCGCAACTAGGGCGCAACAAGGGCCCACCTAGGGCGCAACTAGGGCGCAATCAGGGCGCATGTAGGCGCAACTAGGGCCCAAGTAGGGCACAACTACGGCGTAAGTAGGGCGCAAATAAGGCGCAACTAGGGCGCAACAAGGGCCCACCTAGGGCGCAACTAGGGCGTTACTAGGGCGTAGCTAGTGTCCAACTAAGGACCAACAAGGGCCAAACTAGGGCGCAAGTTGGGGACAACTTGTGCGCAAGAAGGGCACAACTAGGGCGCAACTAGGGCGCAACTAGGGCGCAACTAGTGCGCAACTAGTGCGCAACTAGGATGTAGCTAGTGTCTGACTGAGGGGCAAGTAGGGTTCAACTAGGGCGCAACTAGGATGTAACTAGGGCATAACTAGGATGCAAGAAGGGCACAATTAGGGAGAAACTGGGGAGCAAGTAGGGCGTAAGTAGGGCAAAAATAGGGCACAACTACAGTGCAACTAGGGTGCAATTGGGGCGTAGCTAGTGCCCAACTAAAACGTAACTAGTACGCAACTAGGGCAAAACTAGGGCGTAACTAGGGCGCAACTAGGGCGCAAGTAGGGCACAACTAGGGCTGAAGAAGGGCACAACTAGGGCGTATTTATGCCGCAACTAGGGCGCACATAGGGCGCAAAAAGGATGTAACTAGGGCATAGCTAGTGCCCAACTAAGGCACAACTAGGGCACAAGTAGGGCACAACGAGGGCACAAGTAGGAGGCAAGTAGGCCTCAACAAGGGCGCAACTAGGGCGCAACTAGGGCACAACTAGGGCGCAGCTAGGGCGCAACTAGGGTGCAACTAGGGTGCAACTAGGGTGCAACCAGAGTGCAAGTAGGACACAACTAGGGCACAAGTAGGGTGCAACTAGGGTAGAAGTAGGGTGCAAGAAGGGCGCAACGAGGATGCAACTATGGCATAACTAGGGCACAACTAGGGTGTAGCTAGTGCCCAAAAAAGTTGCAACAAGGGCGCAACTAGGGCGCAAGTAGGGTACAACTAGGGCACAACAAGGGCGCAACTAGGGCGTAGCTACTACCCACCTGAGGCGAAAGTAGGGGACAACTAGGGCGCAAGTAGGGCTTAACGAGGGTGTAACCAGAATGCAAGGAGGATGCAGATAGGGTGCAAGTAGGGCGCAAGTAGGGCTTAACGAGGGTGTAACCAGAATGCAAGGAGGATGCAGATAGGGTGCAAGTAGGGCGCAAGTAGGGCTTAACGAGGGTGTAACCAGAATGCAAGGAGGATGCAGATAGGGTGCAAGTAGGGCGCAAGTAGGGCTTAACGAGGGTGTAACCAGAATGCAAGGAGGATGCAGATAGGGTGCAAGTAGGGCGCAAGTAGGGCTTAACGAGGGTGTAACCAGAATGCAAGGAGGATGCAGATAGGGTGCAAGTAGGGCGCAAGTAGGGCTTAACGAGGGTGTAACCAGAATGCAAGGAGGATGCAGATAGGGTGCAAGTAGGGCGCAAGTAGGGCTTAACGAGGGTGTAACCAGAATGCAAGGAGGATGCAGATAGGGTGCAAGTAGGGCGCAAGTAGGGCTTAACGAGGGTGTAACCAGAATGCAAGGAGGATGCAGATAGGGTGCAAGTAGGGCGCAAGTAGGGCTTAACGAGGGTGTAACCAGAATGCAAGGAGGATGCAGATAGGGTGCAAGTAGGGCGCAAGTAGGGCTTAACGAGGGTGTAACCAGAATGCAAGGAGGATGCAGATAGGGTGCAAGTAGGGCGCAAGTAGGGCTTAACGAGGGTGTAACCAGAATGCAAGGAGGATGCAGATAGGGTGCAAGTAGGGCGCAAGTAGGGCTTAACGAGGGTGTAACCAGAATGCAAGGAGGATGCAGATAGGGTGCAAGTAGGGCGCAAGTAGGGCTTAACGAGGGTGTAACCAGAATGCAAGGAGGATGCAGATAGGGTGCAAGTAGGGCGCAAGTAGGGCTTAACGAGGGTGTAACCAGAATGCAAGGAGGATGCAGATAGGGTGCAAGTAGGGCGCAAGTAGGGCTTAACGAGGGTGTAACCAGAATGCAAGGAGGATGCAGATAGGGTGCAAGTAGGGCGCAAGTAGGGCTTAACGAGGGTGTAACCAGAATGCAAGGAGGATGCAGATAGGGTGCAAGTAGGGCGCAAGTAGGGCTTAACGAGGGTGTAACCAGAATGCAAGGAGGATGCAGATAGGGTGCAAGTAGGGCGCAAGTAGGGCTTAACGAGGGTGTAACCAGAATGCAAGGAGGATGCAGATATGGTGCAAGTAGGGCATGAGTAGAACACAACTAGGCCGCAACTAGGGCACAAGTAGGGCGCAAATAGGGTGCAAGTAGGGCACAAGTAGAGTACAACTGGGGCACAAGTAGGATGCAAGTAGGGCGTTACTAGTGCCTAACTGAGACGCAACAAGGGCGTAACTAGTGCGTAACTAGGTTGCAAGTAGGGTGCAACAGGGTTTCAAACAGGGCGCAAGTCGGGCCCAAGTAGGCCGCAACTATGGCGCAACATGGGGGCAAATAGGGCATAACTAGTGCCAAACTGAGGCACAACTAGGGTGCAACTTGGGCGCAACTTGGACGCAAGTAGGGCGCAACTAGGGGGTAACTAAGGCACAAGTAGGGCACAACTAGGACGCAACAAGGGCTGAACTAGGGTGCAAGTATGGCGTAGCTAGAACCCAAATGAGGCTCACCTAGGGCAAATCTATGGCGCAAATAGGGCGCAACTAGGATGCAAGTAGGGCTCACCTAAGGCTCAAGTAGGGCGCAAGTAGGATGCAACTAGGGCGCAACGAGGGCGTAGCTAGTGCCCAATTGAGGCGCAAGTAGGATGCAACTAGGGCGCAACGAGGGCGTAGCTAGTGCCCAATTGAGGCGCAAGTAGGATGCAACTAGGGCGCAACGAGGGCGTAGCTAGTGCCCAATTGAGGCGCAAGTAGGATGCAACTAGGGCGCAACGAGGGCGTAGCTAGTGCCCAATTGAGGCGCAAGTAGGATGCAACTAGGGCGCAACGAGGGCGTAGCTAGTGCCCAATTGAGGCGCAAGTAGGATGCAACTAGGGCGCAACGAGGGCGTAGCTAGTGCCCAATTGAGGCGCAAGTAGGATGCAACTAGGGCGCAACTAGGGCACAACAAGGGCGCAAGTACGGCGGAAATAGGGCACAACTAGGGGGCAACCATTGCACAATTAGGGTGCGACCAGGGTGCAAGTGGGGTGCATGTACGGTACAACTAGGGCGCATGTAGGGAGCAACTAGGGGGCAACTAGGGCGCAAACAGGGTGCCACTAGGGCACAACTAGGACGCAAGTATGGTGCAACTAGGGCGCAAGTAAGGTGCAACTAGGGTGAAGATAATGCGCAAATAGGGCGTAACTAGGGCGCAAGTAGGGCACAAATAGGGTGCAAGTAGGGCGCAAGTAGGGCACAACTAGGGCGCAACTAGGGCGCAACTAGGGCGCAAGTAGGGCGCAAACAGGGTGCAAGTAGTGCTCAACTAGAGCGCAACTAAGGCGCAACTAGGGCGCAAGTAGGGCGCAACTAGGGCCGAACTAGGGCACAAATAGGGAGCAACTAGGGTACAACTAGGGCACAACTAAAGCACAACTAGGGCGCAACAAGGGGGTTTCTGGGACACGACTATGTCGCATAGGGGCGTATCTAGGGTAGAACTAGGGCATAGCTAGTGCCCTACTGAGACGTAACTAGGGCGCAACTAGTGCGCAACTAGGTTGAAAGTAGGGCACAACTAGGTCGCAAGTAGGGCATAACTAGGCCGCAACAAGGGGGTAACTTGGGCGCAACATGGGGGCAACTAGGGCATAGCTAGTGTCGAACAGAGATGCAGCTAGGGTGCAACTAGGATGCAACTTGGGCAAAAGTAGAGCATTTTTAAAGCATATATGGCACAAGTAGGGTGCAACTAGGATGCAACAAGAGTGGAACTAGGGTGTAAGTAGGGCCTGTTTAGTGTCCAACAGAGGCGCACCTAGGACGCAACTAGGGCATGAATAGGGCACAACTAGGGCACAAGAAGCACGCAACTAGGTTTCAAGTAGGGTGCAACTAAGGCCCAAGAAGAGACAACTAGGGCACAACTAGGGCACAACATGGGCGCAACTAGGGCGTAACTAATGCCCAACTATGGTGAAACTAGGGGGCAACAAGGGCACAAGTAGGGCACAACTAGGGTGTAAGTAGGGCGCATCTAGGGCTCAACTAGGGTGCAACTACAATGCAAGTAAGGTCCAAGTATGCCGCAAGTACGGCACAACTAGGGCGCAACTAGGACTCAATTACGACGTAAGTAGGGCACAAGCAGGGTGCAAGTAGTGTGCGACTAGATCACACTAGAATGCAAGAAGGGCGCAAGTAGGGTGCAAGTAGGATGAAACTAAGACACAACAAGGGTTCTACTAGAGTGCAAGTAGGGTGCAAGTCGGGCGCAACTAGGGTGCAACAAGGGCACAACTAGGATGCAAGTAGGGCGCAAGTAGGGAACAGCTAGGACGCAACTAGGGCACAACTAGGACGTAGGCAGTGCCTAACTGAGGCACATCGGTGGCCCAACAAGGGTGCAAGTAGTGCACAACTAGGGCGCAATTAGGATGCAACTAGGATACATGTAGGACGCACCTAGGGCACAACTAGGGTGCAATGAGGGCTTAACTAGGGCGCAACCAGGACGTAGTTAGTGTCCACTTGAGACGCAGCTAGGGCACACCTAGGGCGCAAATAGGGCACAACTAGGGTGCGAGTAGGGCATAACTAGGGCACAACTAGGGTACAACTAGGGCGCAACTAGGACGCAACTAAGGTGCAAGTAGGGGGAAAGCATTGCGCAAGTAGGGTGGAACTAGGGCACAAGTAGGGTGCAAGTAGGGCGCATGTAGGGCGTAACTAGGTTGCAACTAGGGCGCAAGTAAGGTGCAAGTAGGGGCTAAGTAGGGCGCAACTAGGGCGCACCTAGGATGCAAGAAGAACGTAACTAGGGAGCGACTAGGGTTGAACTAGGGTGCAATCAGGGTGCAACTAAGGCGCAACTAGGGCATAGCTAGTGCCTAAGTGAGGCGCAACTAGGGCACAGCTAGAGCGTATCTAGGGCGTAACCAGGGTGAAGGTAGGGCACAACAAGTGCGCAACTAGGACGTAACTAAGGCACAACTAGGGAGCAAGCATGGCGCAAGTATGACACAACTAGGGCGTAACTAGGGAGGAAATAGGGCGAAACCAGGGCACAGCTAGGCCATAACTAAGGCCCAACTTGGGGGGCAACTAGGGCGCAACTAGGGTGCAACTAGGGAGCAACTAGGGCGCAGCTAGGGCGTAGCTAGTACCCAACTGAGAGTTAACTAGGACGTAAGTAGTGTGCAACTAGGTCGCAAGTAGGACACAACTAGGTCGCGACTAGGGCGCAAACAAGGCACAAGCAGGGCGCAACTAGGGTGCAACTAGGGCACAACATGGGGGCAACTAGGGCATAACTAGTGCCGAACTTAGGCATAATGAGGGCGCAACTAAGGCGCAGCTTGTGCGCAAGTAGGGCACAGCTAGGCTGTAAGTAGGGCACAAGTAGGGCACAACTAGGACGCAACAAGGGCGCAACTAGGGTGCAAGTAGGGCATAGCTAGTGCCTAAGTGAGGCACACCCAGGCCACAACTAGGGCGCAAATAGGGTGCAACTAGGGCGTAAGTAGGGTGCAACTAGGGCTCAAGTAGGGCGCAACTAGGGCACAAGTCGGGTGGAAGTAGGGCGTAACTAGGGCACAACTAGGACTTAACTGGGGCGAAACTAGGGCGTAGCTAGTGTCCGATTGAGGCAAAAGTAGAGGGCAACTAGGGCGCAAGTAGGGCGCAACGAGGGTGTAATGAGGGCGCGACTAGGGCGCAAGTGGGATGCAAGGAGGGAACAAGTAGGGCGTACCTAAGGTGTAATTAGGGCGCAACTAGGGTGCAAGTAGGATGCAAGTAGGCCGTAACAAGGGTGTAACTAGGGCACAACTAGGGTACAAGTCGGACGCAAGTAGGGCAAATCTAAGGTGCAACTAGAGCGCAACTAGGATGGAGCTAGGGCACAACTAGCGCGTAGCTAGTGCTTACCTGTGACGCAACTAGGACGTGACTAGGGCACAAGGGCGTAAGTAGGGCGCAAGTAGGACACAGGTAGAGCACAACTGGGGTACAACTAGGGTGCAACTAGGGCATTAACAGGACGTAGCTAGTGTCCAACTGAGGCGCAACAAGGGCGCAACTAGGGCGTATGTAGGGCGTAACTAGGGCCCAAGTAGGGCACAACTAGGGCGCAACTAGGGTGCAAGTGGGGCACAAGTAGGGTGCAACTAGGGTGCAACTAGGGCGTTACTAGGGCGCAAGTAGGGCTCAAGTAGGGGGCAAGTAGGGTACAATTAGGACATAAATTGTGTGCAACGAGTGTGCAAGAAAGGCGCAAGTAAGGGATAGGAAGGATGCAACTAGGGCACAACTAGGGTGCAACTAGGGCGCAAGTTGGGTACAACTAGGGCACAACAAGGGAGAAACTAGTGCGCAACTAGGATGAAATAGGGCACAACGAGGGGGCAACTAGGGCCTATCTAGTGCCCTACTAAGGCGCAACTAGGGTGCAACTAGGGCACAACTAGGGCGCAACTAGGGCGCAACTAGGCCACAAGTAGGGTGCAACTAGGGTGCAATTAGAGTGCAACTAGGGTACATCTAGGGCACAACTAGGACGCAACTAGGGCACAACTAAGGTGCAACTAGGGCGCAACGAGGGCGTAGCTAGTGCCCAATTGAGGCGCAAGTAGGATGCAACTATGACGCAAAAAGGGTGCAACTAGGGCGCAACGAGGGCGTAGCTAGTGCCCAATTGAGGCGCAAGTAGGATGCAACTATGACGCAAAAAGGGTGCAACTAGGGCGCAACGAGGGCGTAGCTAGTGCCCAATTGAGGCGCAAGTAGGATGCAACTATGACGCAAAAAGGGTGCAACTAGGGCGCAACGAGGGCGTAGCTAGTGCCCAATTGAGGCGCAAGTAGGATGCAACTATGACGCAAAAAGGGTGCAACTAGGGCGCAACGAGGGCGTAGCTAGTGCCCAATTGAGGCGCAAGTAGGATGCAACTATGACGCAAAAAGGGTGCAACTAGGGCGCAACGAGGGCGTAGCTAGTGCCCAATTGAGGCGCAAGTAGGATGCAACTATGACGCAAAAAGGGTGCAACTAGGGCGCAACGAGGGCGTAGCTAGTGCCCAATTGAGGCGCAAGTAGGATGCAACTATGACGCAAAAAGGGTGCAACTAGGGCGCAACGAGGGCGTAGCTAGTGCCCAATTGAGGCGCAAGTAGGATGCAACTATGACGCAAAAAGGGTGCAACTAGGGCGCAACTAGGGTGCAACTAGGGCGCAACTAGGCCACAAGTAGGGTGCAACTAGGGCTAAAGTGGGGCCCAACTAGGGCGCAACTAAAGCACAAAAAGGGAATAACTAGGATGCAACTAGGGCACAAGTAGGGTGCAAGTAGGGAGCAACTAGAGCGCAAGTAGGACAAAACAAGGGCGCAACTAGAGCGTAACTAGGGTGTATGTAGGAGGCAAGTAGAGCTAACAAGCGCATAACAAAGGCTCAACTAGGGCACAAGTTGGATTCAAGTAGGGCGCAAGTAGGACACAATTAGGGCTCAAGTGGGGTGCAACTAGAGCGTAACTAAAGCAAAAAAAGGACACAACTATGACGCAACTAGGGCAAAACTAGGGCATAACTAGGGTACAACTGGGGCACAACTAGGTTTCAAGTAGGGCGCAAGTAGGGCTCAACGAGGGGGTAACTAGGGCCTAAAGAGGAGGCAAGTAGGGTGCAAGTAGGGCGCAATCAGGATGCAACTAGGGCAGAACTAGGATGCAAGTAGGGCACAAATAGGGGGCAAGTAGGGTGGAAGTAGAGCACAACTAGGGCGCAAATACAGCACAAGTAGGGCATAACTAGGGTACAACTAGGGTGCAACTAGAGAGCAAGTAGGGTGCAACTAGGGCACAACTAGGGTGTAACGAAGGCGCAACTAGGGGGCAACTAGGGCACAACTAGGGCGCAACTAGGGTGCAACTAGGATGGAACTAAGGTGTAGCTAGTGTCCAACTGAGATGCAACAAGGGCGTAACTATTGCACAACAAGGTCGCAAGGAGGGAGCAACTAGATCACAACAAGGGCGCAAGTAGGACGCAACTAAGGCGTAAAATGGGGGGAACTAGGGCATCGCTAGAGCGGAACTAGGGCGTAACTAGAACGCAACTTGGGTGCAACTTTGGCACGAGTAGGGCGCAACTTGGGCGTAAGTAGGGCACAGGTAGGGTGTAATTACGATGCAACAAGGGCGCAACTAGGGTGCAAGTAGGACGTAGCTAGTTCCCAAATGAGGTGATCCTAGGGCACAAATAGGGCGCAACTAGGATGCAAGTAGAGCACATCTAGGGCTCAAGTAGGGTGCAAATAGGGCACAACTAGGGCGAAAATAGGGCGCAACTAGGGCGTATCTAGTGCCAAACTGAGGCCAAAGTAGTGTGCAACTAGGTTCCAAGTAGGGCGCAACTAGGTTGCAAGTAGGGCACAAGTAGGGCGCAACTAAGGTGCAACTAGGGCGCAACTAGGGTGCAACATGGGGGAAACTAGGGCATACTTAGATTTGAACTATGGCGCACATAGGGCGCAACTAGGGCGCAACTAGGGCGCAACTTGGACACAAGTAGGGCACAACTAGGGTGCAAATTGGGCTCAAGTAGGGCATAACTAGGACGCAACAATGGCGCAACTAGGGTGCAAGTAGGGCGTAGCTAGTGCCCGACTGATGCGCACCTAGGGTGCAACTACGGCATAAATAGGGCACAATTAGGGCGCAAGTAGGGCACAACTAGGGCTTAAGTAAGGTGCAACTAGGGTGCAAGTAAGGCATAACAAGGGTGCAACTAGGGCACAACTAGGGTGCAACTAGGGCGAAACTAGGGTGTAGCTGGTGCCCAACTGAAGCGAAAATAGGGGGCAACTAGGGCGCAAGTAGGGCACAACTAGGGTGCAAGCAGGGCGCAACTAGGGCTCAACTAGGACCCAAGTAGGATGCAACTAGGTTGTAACTAGGGCGTAAGTATGGCGCAAGATGGGCGTAAGAAGGGCGCAACTAGGATGCACTAGGATGTAAATAGGGCCCAAGTAGAGTACAAGAAGGATGCAACTTGGGCGCAAGAAGGGTGCAACTGGGGTACAAGTAGGGTGCAAATAGGGTACAAGTAGGCAGCAACTAGGGCGCAACTAGGATGCAAGTAGGGCGTAAGTAGGTTGCAACAAGGATGCAACCAGGGCGCAACTAGGGCACAGCTAAGGCGTAGCAAGTGGCCAACTGAGGCACAACTACGGGGCAACAAGGGCGGAAGTAGGGCGCAACTAAAGGGCAAGTAGGATACAACTGTTAATCCGTCTGTATGTATTTTTCCCTCCTATGTGGACCTGAGTGCGCAGGGCATGCTGACCAAGAGAGTGGAGGCGACGCACACTGAGCTCCCATGCCAAGCCGTATCCCCACTGCAATGCATCAGGCGGCTCGCGTGCGCT
>SZWC01005748.1:74498-86080 GCA_023375785.1 Penium margaritaceum | reverse complement strand
GGGGTGGTCGAGCATCGAAAAAAACAAATTGTGACGATTGTGTAGCATTCCGCTCGATGCCTACTGAAATGTTCTTGATTGGGAGATGGTAGAAAGTAGTACAAATCAGCGTGAGTGACTTAATTACAATCATAAAATGAACTTAACTTAAAGCACACAATAGGTGCAAAATTGTTAAAGAATGTGCTTTTGTGTTTCTGGACAATTGTTTTAAAAAACTTGATTAAAAATGAAATGAATTGCATCCATTTCTGCATCAATTTCTAAGAAACTCCTGTGCTCATGTACACAGAGCTAATTGTGAACATAATTGTAACCAGTGATTTCCAGGAAACATTAACAACTGGCTAGGTTATCTTCCTAGAAGTATCCTCACCATATGTTTCAGTGTTGTACACACATTATGAAGTGTATGAATTTGGGGTGATTGGGCATTTCAGCTTAAGTAGGGCACAAGTAGGGTGCAACTAGGACGCAACAAGGGTGCAACTAGGGTGCAAGTAAGGCGTAGCTAGTGTCCAAATGAGGCGTACGTAGGATGCAACTAGGGTGCACATAGGGCACAACTAGGGTGGAAATAGGGGACAACTAGGGCTCAAGTAAGGCGCAACTAGGGCGCAAGCAGGGCGCAAGTAAGGCGCAACTAGGGCACACCAAGGGTGCAACTGGGACGCAACTAGGGCGTAGCTAGTGTCCAACTAGGATGAAAGTAGGGGGCAACTAGGGCACATGTAAGGCGCAATTAGGTGTAAGTAGGGCGCAACTAGGGCTCAACTAGGGCACAACTAGGGCACAACTGGAACCCAAGTAGGGTGTAAGTAGGGCTCAACTAGGGCGCACAAGGGCACAAGTAGGGCGCTAATAGGACACAAGTTGGGCGCAACTAGGGTACAACAAGGGCAAAACTAGGGTGCAAGTAGGGCAAAAGTAGGGCACAAATAGGGCGCAACTAGGGTGCAAGTATGGCACAAGTAGGGCGCAACTAGGGTGCAACCAGGGCGCAACTAGGGCGCAACTAACCGTAGTTAGTGCCCAACTGAGGCACAACTAGGGCGCAACTAGGGTGCAAGTAGGGCGCAACTACTGTTCAAGAAGCACGCAACTAGGTTGCACATAGAGTGCAACTAGGGCACAACTAGGGCTCAATGAGGGCGCAACTAGGGCGCAACAAGGACATAGCTAGTGTCCAACTGAGGTGTAACTAGGGCGCAACAAGGGCGCAAGAAGGGCACAACAAGGGTGCTAGTAAGGCGCAACTAGGGAGCAATGATGACACAACTAGAGCACAACCAGGACGGATGTAGGGCACAAGTAGGGTGCAACTAGGGTCCAAGTACGGCACCACTACTGCGCAACTAGGGCACAACTAGGGCGTAATGAGGGTGTAACCATGGCACAACTAGGACATAGCTAGTTTCCAACTGAGGTGCAACTAGGGCACAAGGAGGGCGCAAGTAGGGTGCAACTAGGGCGCAAGTAGTGCACAACTAGGGCTCAACTAGAGTACAACTAAGGCGCAACTAGGGCGTAACTAGGGCGCCAATAGGGTGCAAGTATTGCACAAGTAGGGTGCAACTGGGGTGCAAGTAGGGTGCAAATAGGGTGCAAATAGGGTGCAAATAGGGTGTAACTAGGATACAACTAGGACACAACTAGGGTGCAAGTAGGGTACAAACATGGCTCAAGTAGGGTGTAACTAGGGCGCACCTAGGATGCAAGGAGGATGCAACTAGGGGGCAATCAGGGCGCAACTAGGGCGCAACTAGGGCATAGCTAGTGCCTCACTGAGGCGCAACTAGGGCACAACTAGGGTGTAACAAGGGCGCAACTAGGGTGAAAATAGGGCACAACTAGTGCACAAGTAGGGCGTAACTAGGGCGCAACTAGGGCGCAACTAGGGCGCTACTAGGGTGCAAGTAGGGCGCAATTAGGGTGCAACTAGGGCATAGCTAGGGTCCAAGTAGGGCGCAAGTAGGGTTAAAGTAGGGCACAACTAGAGTACAACTAGGACGCAAGTAGGGTACAAGTAGGGCGCACATATGGTGTAAACAGGGCGTAACTAGGGAGCAAGTAGGGCGCAACTAGGGCACAACTAGGGCACAACTAGGGCGCAACTAGGGGACAACTAGGGCGCAACTACGGTACAACTAATTCGCAACTAGGGCGCAACTAGGGCGTAGATAGTGTCCAACTGAGACTTAACTAGGGCGTAACTAGTGCGCAACTAGGTCACACGTAGGGCGCAACTAGGTTGCAAATAGGTTGCAAGTAGGGCGCAAGTAGGGCGTAAGTAGGGCGCAACATGGGGGCAACTAGGGCATAGCTAGTACCGAATTGAGGCAAAGGTAGGGCGCATCTTGGAACGAACTTAGGCGCAAGTAAGGCGCAACTAGGGCGTAAGTTGGGCACAAGTAGGGCACAACTAGGATGCAACAAGGACACAACTAGGGTGCAAGTAGGTCGTAGCTAGTACCCAAATGAGGCGCACGTAGGGCCCAACTAGGGCGGAAACAGGACGCAACTAGGCCACAAGTAGGGCGCAAATAGGGCTCAAGTAGGGTGCAACTAGGACGCAAGTAGGGTGCAACTAGGGCACAACTAGGGCGCAACTGGGACGCAACTTGGGTGTAGCTAGTGTCCAACTGAGGTAAAAGTAGGGGGAAACTAGGGCGCAAGTAGGGCGCAACTAGGGTGTAAATAGGGCATAGCTAGGGCTCAACTAGGACGCAACTAGGGTGCAACTAGGGCCCAAGTAGTACGCAAGTAGGTTGCATCTAGGATGCACTAGGGCACAAGTAGGGTGCAAGTAGGATGCAAATAGGACATATCTAGGGCACACTAAGGAAGCAACTAGGGTGCAAGTAGGGCACAAGTAGGGCGCAACTAGGGTGCAACTAGAGTGAAACTTGGGTGGAACTAGGGTGCAACTAGGACGTAGGTAGTACCCAACAGACGCGTAACTGGGGCACAACTAGTGCGCAAGTAGGGCACAACTACTGCGCAAGTAGGACGCAAATAGGTCGCACCTGGGTACAACTATGGCACAACCAGGGTGCAATGAGGGCACAACAAGGGTGCAACAAGGACGTAGCTAGTGTCCAACAGAGGTGCAACTAGGACTCAACTTGGGTGCAAATAGCGTGCAACAAGGGTGCAAGTACATCACAACTAGGGCGCAACGAGGGAGAAACTATGGCAGAAGAAGGGCGAAACTAGAACGCAAGTAGGGAAAAAGTAAGGTACAACAAGGGAGCAAGGAGGACGAAGCAAGGGTGAAACTAGGGTGCAAATAGGGCGCAACAAGGGCGTAAATAGGGTACAACTAGGGCGCAAGAAGGGTCCAAGTAGGGTGAAACTAGGGCACAACAAGGCCGCAACTAGGAGGTAACTAGGGCGCAACTAGTATGCAAGTACGGCGCAAGTACGGCGCAAGGAAGGCGTAACTAGGGTGCAAGTAGTACACAAGTAGGGTGCAAGTAGGGTACACGCCGGGCGCAACTAGGGCCCTACTAGGGTGCAACAAGGACGCAAGTAGGGCGGAAACTTGGTGCACGTAGAATGCAACTAGAGCGCAACTAGGGCACAAGTAGGACACAAGTACGGTGCAACTAGGGCGCAATTAGGGAGCAAGTAGGGTGCAAGTAGGGCGCAACTAGAGTGCAACTTGGGCACAAGTAGGGCACAACTAGGGAGCAACTAGGGCACAAAAAGGGCACAACTAGGGTGTAAGAAGGGCGTAGCTAGTGCCCAACTGAGGCGTAAATAGGGAACAACAAGGGCGCAAGTAGGGTGCAACGAGGGCGCAAGTACAGTGCAAGAAGGGCGCAACTAGGACACAACTAGGACGTAACAGGGGTGCAACTAGGGCGTAGCTGGTGTCCAACAAAGGCAAAACTAGGGGTCAACTTGGGCACGATTAGGGCGCATCTAGGGTGAAAAAATGGCGCAACTATGGCTCAATTAGGGCGCAACTAAGGCGCAACTAGGGTCCAAGAAGCGCGCAAGTATGGTGCAACTAGGGTGGAACTAGGGCACAACTACGGGGCAACTAGGGGGTAAGTAGGGCGCAAGTAGGGTGCAACTAGGGTGCACTAGGATGCAAGTAGGGTACAAGGAGGGTGTAAGTAAGACGCGACTAGGACGCAACAAGGGTGCAGCTAGGGTGCAAGTAGGATGCACGTAGGGGGCAACTAGGGTGCAACTAGGGTGCAAATAGGATGCAAGTATGGTGCAAGTAGGGCGGAACTAGGGTGCAACTAGGGTGCAACTAGGGCACAACTAGGGCGTAGCTAGTGTCCAACTGAGGCGCAACAAGGGTGCAACAAGGGCGCAAGTAGGGAGGAACTAGTGCAAAAGTAGGGCACAACTAGGGTAGAATGAGGGCGTAACTAGGGTACAACTAGGACGGTGCTAGTGTGCAACGAGGGCGCAACTAGAGGGAAACTAGGATGCAAGTAGGGCGCTACTAAGGTTCGAGTACATGTATAACCACCTCATCCTCAAAATGATGTCCACAATTTTGTATTGGGAAGTGAACAGAAAACTGAACATTCATTGTTCACCAAAACTTCTCTATTTCATAGAAATACCTTTACTCTTTTCATGCTTGACAAGAAATGCATATGTGGGATCTGATATCATCCATTCATGTTTATGATTATTGATTAATCCGCGAATACAGGAATTCACTTGTTGATACACTGATTACGGAGTGTATGAATTTGGGTTTGTTAACAATACCTCGGCAAGCAGGGTGCAACTAAGGTGCAACTTGGGTATAACTAGGGCACAACTAGGGCGCAAGTATGGCGCAAGTATTGGGCAAGTAGGGCACAACTAGGGCGCAAGTAGGATGGTAGTAGGGCACAAGAAGGGCGTAACTAGGACGCAACTAGGGCGCAACAAGGGCGCAAGTAGGGTGCAAGTAGGGCGCAATTAGGGCATTACTAGGATGCAACAAGGGCATAACTGGGGTGCAAGTAGGTTGCAAGTAGGGTGCAAGTAGGATGCAACTAGGGTACACCTAGGATGCAATTAGGAAGCAACTAGGGTGCAACTAGAGCAGAACATGGGCGTAATCAGGTCGCATCTTGGGCGTAACTAGGACATAGCTTGTGCCTAATTGAGGCTCAACTAGGGAACAACTAGGGCATAACTAGGGTAAAAGTAGGGTGAAAGTAGGCTGCAACTTGTACGCAAGTAGAAGTAACTAGGGCGCAACTAGGGTGCAACTAGGGCGCAACTAGGGCGCAACAAGGAAGCAAGAAGGACACAACAAGGGTGTAACTAGGACACAACAAGGGTACAGATAGGGCGTAAATAGGGTGAAAGAAGCGCGCAACGGTAGTACATGTAGGGTGCAAGTAGGGCGCAAGTAGGGCGCAACTAGGGTACAACTAGGGCGCAACTAGCGAACAAGTAGGATGCAACTAGGGCAGAACTAGGGCGTAACAAGGGTGCAACTACGGCACAGTTAAGGTGCAACTAAGGCACAACTAGGGCGTAGCTAGTGTCCAACTGAGATTCAGCTAGGGCGTCACTAGTGCGCAATTAGGTCGCAAGTAGGGTGCAACTAGGTCCCAAGCTGGGCGTAACTAGGGCACAACTAGGGCACAACTGGGCCGCAAATAGGGTGCAACATGGGGGCACCTAGGTCATATCTAGTGCTGAACTGAAGCACAACTAGGGCGCAACTTTGGTGCAACTTGGGGGCAAGTAGGACACAACTAGGGCGTAAGTAGGGCACAAGGAGGGCACAACTAGGACGTAACAAGGGTGCAACGAGGGTGCAAGTAGGGCGTAGCTAGTGTCCAAATGAGGCGTACCTAGGGCCCAACTAGGGCGCTAATAGGGTACAACTAGGGCGCAATTAGGACACAACGAGGGCTCAAATAGGGTGCGACTAGGGCGTACATAGGGCGCAACTAGGGCACAATTAGGACGCAACTAGGGCTAAACTGGGGCGTAACTAGGGCGTAGCTGGTGTCCAACTGAGGTGAAAGCAAGGGGTACCTAGGGCACAAGTGGGGTGCAACTAAGGTGCAAATAGGGAGCAACTAGGGCACAACTAGGGAGCAACAAGGATCCGAGAAGGACTCAAGTATGGCATAACTAGGGTGCAACTAGGGCACAATGAGGGCGTAAGTAGGACGCAAGCAAGGCGCAAGTAGGGCACAAATAGGGAACTTTAGGATGCAAGTAGGGCACAAGTAGGGTGCAAGTAGGACGCAACTAGGGTAAACCAAGGGTGCAACTAGGGTGCAAGTAGGGTGCAAGTAGGGTGCAACTAGGGTGCAACTAGGGCGCACCTAGGGCGTAGCTAGTACCCAACTAAGGCGTAACTAGGTAGCAACTAGGGTGCAAGTAGGGCGCAACTGCTACACAAGTAGCTTGCAACTAGGTTGCACTTTGGGCGTAATGAGGGAACAACTAGCATGCAATGAGGAGACAACTAAGGCGCAATAAGGATGTGGCAGGTGTCCAATTGAGGCGCAACAAGGGCACAACGAGGGCGCAAGTAGGACGCAACAAGGGCGTACATATGCCACAACTAGGGCGCAACGAGGGTCAACTATAGCATAACTAGGACGCAACCAGGGTGCAAGTAGGGCGCAAGAAGGGTACTTCTAGGGTGCAAGTAGGACGCAACTAGGGTGCAACTAGGGCACAATTAGGGCGCAACTTGGGTGCAAGTAGGGCGTAACTAGTGCGCAACTAGGGCGCAACTACGTCACAACTAGGGCACAACTAGGGCGCAACTAGGGTGTAAGTAGGGTACAAGTAAGGCCCAACAAGGGCGTAACTAGTGTGCAAGTAGTGTGCAAGTAGGGTGTAAGTAGTGCACAAGTAGGGTGCAACTAAGGCATAACTAGGGTGCAACTATGGTGCAAGTAGGGCGGAAGTAGGGTGCAAGTAGGTCGTTGCTTGGATGCAACTAGGGCGCAACTAGGGCGAAAGTAGGGTGCAACTACGACGCAAGGGAGCAAGTAGGGTGCAAGTATGGCGTAACTAGGGCACAACTAGGGCGTAGCTAGTGTCTTATTGGGATGCAATTAGGGCGCAACTAGTGAACAAATAGGTCGCATGTAGGGCGCAACTAGCTCACAAGTAGGGGGCAAGTAGGGCGCAACTAGGGCACATCTAGGGCACAACTAGGGTGCAACATGGAGGCAAGTAGGGTATAGGTTGTGCCGAACTGAGGCGCAACTAGGGCATAACTAGGGCGCAACTTGGGGATAAGTAGGGGGCAACTATGGCGCAAATATGGCACAAGTAGGACGCAAGTACGACACAACAAGGGCGCAACTAGGGTGCAAGTAGGGTGTAGCTAGTGCGCAACAGAGGTGCACCTATAGCACAACTAGGGCGCAAATAGGTGGCAACTAGTGTGCAAGTACGACACAACTAGGGCTCAAGGAAGGTGTAGCTAGGACGTAAGTAGGGCACAACTAGGGCACAACTAGGGTGTAACGGGGGTAGAACTAGGGCGTAGCTAGTGCCCATCTAGGACGAAACAAGGAGGAAACTAGGGCGCAAGAAGGGCACAACTAGGGTGCAAGTAGGGTGCAAGTATGGCTCAACTAGGGCCCAACTAAGGCGCAACTAGGATCCTAGTAGGGTGCAAGTATGGCGCAAGTAGGCCGATAGTAGAGCGCATTTCGGGCGTAAGATGGGCGCAAGAAGGGAACAAGTAGGGCGCATCTAGGGCGCACTAGGGTGCAAGTATGGTGCAAATCGGGTGCAAGTAGGACACAACTAGGGCTCAACTAGGGCGCAAGTAGGGCAGAACTAGGGCGGAAGTAGGATACAACTAGGGCACAAGTAGGGTACAACTAGAGCGCAACAAGGGTGCAACTAAGGTATAGCTAGTATCCAACTAAGGTGCAACTAGTGAACAACTTGTGCGTAAGGAGGACGCAAGTAGTGCACAAGAAGAGTGCAACTAGGGCCTAACAAGGGCGCAAGTAGGGTGCAACTAGGGCGCAACTAGGGTGCAAGGACGGTGCAAGTAGGGTGCAACTAGGGTGCAACTAGGGTGCAACTAGAGGGAAACTAGGGCGCAGCTTGTGCCCAAGTGAGGCGCAACTAGGTCGCAACTAGGGCGCAAGTAGGTTGCAAGTAGGGCGTAAGTAGGGCGCAACTAGTGCACAACTAGGGCATAATCAGGGCGCAACTAGGGCGCAACTATGGCGTAGCTGGTGTCCTACTTAGGCGCAACTAGAGCGAAACTAGGGCGCAATTAGGGCGCAACTAGGGTGCATGTAGGGTGCAACTAGGGCACAACGAGGGTGCAACTAGGGCGCAACTAGGGTGCAACTAGGGCGCAAGTAGGGCGCAACTAGGGTGCATGTAGGGTGCAACTAGGGCACAACGAGGGTGCAACTAGGGCGCAACTAGGGTGCAACTAGGGCGCAAGTAGGGCGCAACTAGGGTGCATGTAGGGTGCAACTAGGGCACAACGAGGGTGCAACTAGGGCGCAACTAGGGTGCAACTAGGGCGCAAGTAGGGCGCAACTAGGGTGCAAGTAGGGTGCAACTAGGGCGCAACGAGGGTGCAACTTGGGCGCAACTAGGGTGCAAGTAGGGCGCAAGTAGGGCGCAAGTAGGGCACAAGTAGGGTGCAATGAGGGCATAACTAGGGCGCAATGAGGGCACAACTAAGGCGTAGCTAGTGCCCAACTGAGGGACAACTAGGCCGTAACCAGGGCACAACTAGGGCACAAGTAAGGCACAAGTAGGGCAAAACTAGGACGCAAGTAGGACGTAATTAGGATGCAACAAGTGTGCAACTAGGGCGCAACAAGGGCGGAAGTAGGGAGCAAGTAGGGTACAACTAGGGCGCAAGTAGGGCACAACTAGGGTGCAAGTAGGATGGAATTAGGGAAAAAATAGGGTACGAGTAGGATGCAACTATGCCACAAGTAGGGTGCAACAAGGGTGCAATTAGGGTGCAACTAGGGCATAACTAGGGTGCAACTAGGGCACAAGTAGGGTGTAAGTAGGACGCAACTAGGGCACAACTAGGGCGCAACTAGGGCGCAACTAGGGTGCAACTAAGGCACAACTATGCCGCAACTAGGGTGTAGCTAGTGCCCAACTATGGGGAAACTAGGGCACAACTGGGGTACAAGTAGGGCCCAAGTAGGGCACAACTAGGGTGTAACCAGAGTGTAACTACTGCCCAAGTAGGGGGCAAGTACGGCGCAGCTAGGGTGCAATGTGGGTTCAACTAGGGCGTAAGTAGGGTGCAAGGTTGGCGCAAGTAGGGCGGAATTAGGTTGGAAGTAGGGTGCAAGTAGGGTGCAAGTAGGGTGCAATGAGGGCGCAACAAGGCTGCAAGGAAGGCGCAAGTATGGCACAAGTAGGGAACATAAAAGGCGCAACTAGTACGCAACTAGGGCCTAGCTAGTGCTCAACTGAGGCGCAACTAGTGTGCAAGTAGGGCGAAACTAGGACACAGGTAGGACATAACTAGTGGGCAAGTGGGGTGCAACTAGGGCACAACTAGAGCGCAACAAGGGAGCAACTAGGGTGGAACTAGGGTGTAGCTAGTGTCCAACTGAGGCTCAACTAGGGAAGAAGTAGGGCGTAACTAGGGCACAAGTAGGGCACAACTAAGGTGCAATGAGGGTGAAACTGGGGCTCAACTAGTGCACAAGTAGGACGCAAGTGGGGCTAAAGTAGGGTGCAAGTAGAACGCAACTAGGGCGCAAGGAAGGTGCAAGTACCGCCACGTTGCTAGGGCTCCTTGCGATAGTCAGCAGGATTGTCCTTTCAGGGTGTCCCAAATGATGTCTATCTTCCCGTACGGCACCCATCTCCTTTGGAGCTAGAGGCCTTTCTCTTCACAGATAGATGGCCAGAGGACTTCGAGACTCCACCACAGAGCTATAACAACATGTTCTTTGACTTCTATGAGGTTCTACTTTATACGTGAGCAGATGTAGAGGGCGTGTGGTCCTACTACCATTGCTAGTACCAGATCTGCAATGGTAACCAGGTCCTGGAAGTGTTGATGGTTGCGTGAGGTCTCCTGTACACAATACTATAAGAGGCAGTTGTTGACTTCCGCAACTTCATGGGCTTTGCGAGGACAGTGACCAAAGCAGATCCTTGCTAGGAATGGGAGTTGTCCTTGGCCCAATTCCCTACAATAACCCACGTGAATAAAGTGAGCTGCCTCTGCGAGTTCCACTCCCTCCTTCAAGAAGCTTCATAGCCTTTAGTTTCCTACTGGAGGTGCGCCATGCGCATCTCAACCTTCCTTGGGGATGGTGGCAAGACGCAGGTTAGGATACTTGACACCATGATTAGGGTGCATCCCAAGCACTCTAGGCCCTTCTTTAGCTTTGACCGTGTCTCACTATTTGAGTTGTTGAGGTCTTTCTAGCTTCTCCTTTGGAGCCAGTGTCATTTTATTCAGGCGACATCAGTCAAGGAGTCAGCATGTACTCATCACGAGAACCCGTATGTTACTTCATTGGCCGTGAATTCTCTTAAACATTTGTCCCAGTTCTCTAGTCATATCCTTACCACTTCCACGAACTCTCCTTCTCTAATAAGTGGCACGGATCAGAGCATTGTAGTAGCCACATAGGGGAAGAAGGGAAAAAGAAATGCACCAAGGGACAATAGCAAAAGCTGCAACCGGGAAGCTGTGGCATTGGACGTTCTATCCATTGCTTTAACTGTGGAGTCCTTCATTGTTACATGGAATGCTAGTGGCCTCTTGACTGGAGCACAATCACACAGTGTGTCAGGATAGAGCATTCACATAAGAATTCTTCCAGTGCCACACATGCTAGTCACCCCTCGACCACGACAACAAGAAGGAGATTTGCTTGCCCAGGAAACAGCGGTGACCAGGATCCTTGAGATCACAACATCGTGAAGCTTTGTTAGCTGCTTGCGCCTTGCACATAGGGAGGTGCGAGTGTGTCGTCACAACGGAGTGGTCCATAAAGAGCTCATCCCACTGGATTTGTTTCCGGTGATGATGGTTGTGGGTGAGCGGAATCCGCTTGTGATGAGGGTGGACCTGAAACCACATGGGTTGACAAGTACGAGTTGTGTTCTTCATCCTTATTCCGAGCTGTCTACAGAGCGTCTAGCAGAGATGCGTTCAAAGATAGTTTGTGAGGTAAGTGGTACCTTGATCATCAATTCCGGTGCCACCCATCACATTACTTGTTGTCGTGGTGACTTTGTTGTCCTTGGTCTGTTACATCTATAGGTGCATTTGCTTGGGACCTGGCCAGTCCCTGACTGATTGGGATGTTGCAGTTGTCTGGTTCAATGGTGCATCTTGACCCTTGTACATTTCCAATGTGCACCTTTTCCGTACACTTGAGCTCAGCCTGCTCTCTATTTGTGCATGCACCACAATGAAACTCTCTATTCAGAAACATACTAACTATGTCACAGACTACGTTGGTGACTACTTCGGACACTAGTGCCATCATGCTCTGTTCCTCAGTTGTGAATGATTCTGCTCCCTTGGTCTCCGCCCCTTTCGTTCCTAGCTATATGTTAGGATGTCCGTGGCGTTGTCTCACCCTAAACACTAGCATTTGCTGCATCAC
>SZWC01005748.1:56432-73526 GCA_023375785.1 Penium margaritaceum | reverse complement strand
CCAATGTGCACCTTTTCCGTACACTTGAGCTCAGCCTGCTCTCTATTTGTGCATGCACCACAATGAAACTCTCTATTCAGAAACATACTAACTATGTCACAGACTACGTTGGTGACTACTTCGGACACTAGTGCCATCATGCTCTGTTCCTCAGTTGTGAATGATTCTGCTCCCTTGGTCTCCGCCCCTTTCGTTCCTAGCTATATGTTAGGATGTCCGTGGCGTTGTCTCACCCTAAACACTAGCATTTGCTGCATCACTACCTTTATCATGTGAGCTTGGACATTGTGCCCAAGCTCATCCAGACACAACCAGCCCTTAATCTTGACGTGGCTTCGTTTAAGATACATCCCAAGGCCAACTACATCTTTTGTGCTTGGGGTAAGATACATCCTGCAACTCCCTTTGATTCACTTCCAAGGCATTGCATCTTTTGCAGTTGGTCTCGAACCTTGCTGGTCCTCTACCATTTGATTCCCTCTCAGATTGAGATCTATATGTTCTCACCCTCTATGACGACTCAACACGGATGCGATGGATCTACACCCCCCATCAGAAGAGCGATGCCGCCCTAACGGTTGGCTTGTGGTCCGTCCAGGCGGAGCGCCAGTCTCGTCACGCATTCCAAACCTTCCATACCAATCATGTAGGTGGACACATTCTTTGCCAGACACTATGTCTTTTACCAGCACTCTGCTCTTGCTCATTCCTAGAAGAACAGTTTTCTTGAGCACTAAAACAAAATATTGCACGATGCATGTTGCGAAATGCGGTGTGAGTGTGGTCTCCTTGTATCCTTTCATTTGATGGCTTTTCTTATGCGACGTGGGTCTGGAACCACCCGTCGCACGGTCCCTTACCAAACCATGTCACACTGTATGTGCTGTGGTTCAGCCATCATGCTGACCTCCATCTCGCACGTGTTTGGGACTCACTCCTATGCATCTTGTGCATTGAGGACCAGCAAGGGCCCAAGACCTCACCATGGGATCACATGTGTGCCTTTCTTGGCACCTCCTAGTGGTCAGAAGCTCAATTTCAGGACCGTTCTCGGCCTTGCATTGTCGAGTCACATGAGACCCTCTTCTTCAAGGCTCTTACATACACAGACCTCTCCAGCATTCTTTTGCTTATCACCGACCACATACCCAATTGTGCAGCTTCTGGGTGAGTGGGTGATTCTAGAATCTCACCCATGCTTTGGCGGATGCCCATGTAGGTGGATGGGTCCGTCCGAGCTTCCTCACATGCGGTCCGGTGGCTGCACGTGCCACATGCATAGTACAGTGGTACGTGGCAGACACACAAAGAGCAATGCGGCCGATTTCTTGAATGCTTGCATCATGGATCTGCGGCACCTGTATCCCATCCATTAGTTTTTACACTTGTATGTATGGGTGCTGAAGTTTTTTGCAGAACGGTGCAAGCTAACACATGACTGCAAGAAGAGGCTCGTCTCACTCGCCAATCGTAAATGCAACACGTGTTGGAGTACGACATCATCCTGGGAAGACCACTCTCTGGGAACTTCTTGTGTCCAAAGAGCCCCTGCGACCGTGAAGTGGACTGCAATATGAAGAAGTGCAGCTTCGGCCAGTGGGCCGAGTACTGCTTTCCATGCCAACATGCGGTCAGCCTACTGCTCAATGCAGGAGTGAACCCGGAGATGAACATGGACATACATCTCAGGCAGATGGCGTGGAAGAGGACATACCGCCACCTCACGCCCGGGGGTTGATCTGCGTGAGTGTTAGTATGCTGAGAAAGGGTGGGGCCCGCCAGGTAAGAAGCTGGGTGCTGGGCGGCCGACATCGAAGTGCAAGGACCGTCGCAAGAGAGAGGGCATCTGCAGCCCTGTGGGCTGCATGGACATCCGCCATAGCAGTGCAGAAACCCTCCAGCCCTGTCACCATCCAACGTCACAACAGCTTGTGCCAGACACCTTGCTGCAAGATGCGGGGTTCGCAGTGATGGTGGACGTGGCTGCAGATTTCCAAGAGCAGGACGTGGCGCAGTACCTGACTCAGGTTTTGTGCATAACGTCGAGATCCTCAGGGACGGGGACGAAGTGGCAACAGCAGAAATAGCGAAAACTGTTGTAGCATGTGATACAGCAAGAGGAACAGCTGCAGGAGGTGATGCAACAGTAGGAATTGTTATAGGACATGATGCAATAGCAGGAACTGCTGAAGCAGGTGATGTAACAGCAGGACATGTGACAGTAGGTAATGCAGCAGAACCAGCCTTCTCCTCCCAGGTTAAAGACCATGGGACTCCCGGAGAGAAGCACATAACACTTAAGACCATGGCTCATCGTACTCTGACTGGTCAGAGGAGGGCGGGACCTCTAACTTGGTCACATCGAGTCTGAGGAGCGGGAGACTACATACACCTCCTCCTCCTTGGACTCATCGGATGACGCGGAGCCTTTGCAACACAAGCTTATGCACAGAGGATGTTCGGTGCAATTTCATATAATACCTATGTACTGTGCTGTTGACATGTCCATTGCTGAGTGTACTTGTAGTTTCTAACCAGTGCTTGTTTTGCTCGCGATTCTTGTGCATGTGAGGCCAATCCTTGTGCAAGAGAAGAACGTGGTCAAAAGAAAACCAAGAATTAGAGTGCACAGACAGAGAGTCAGATCACATGTGGCCCATGACACATGTGGTGCGCATCCAGAAGAAAATGTGATCAATTGTAAGATGGAGCTTAGGGGAGAAAGATGGAGAAGAGGCCAGATGTGGCCAATCCATGCACTGGCATGTGTACTCCTCCCTTTGGAGTAGAGTTCCTTGATGCATGGTGGGAGTTCAGTGATGGGGCAGATTGTCTTGCTTGTGAGGTCATACACTTTGTGCATGGCTTATCCTTGTACATTCACTTGTGGATTAGTTCGTGTGACCTAGCACATCTGTTTTACTGGAATTGATGCATCCAATGATCTTTTCCGAAACAATTTGACTCTGTTTCCAACTTGTAGACATCTATATAATGGGTATTTCAATTCAGCAATAGAACATTAGTCATATATACTTCATGACTTTGTTATCAATCCCACACAATGTCTCAGTTGACAGTGGAGCAAAAAAGTATGTATCCTAAATACATGGCTTACTGTAATCTAATGTTGTTATTGGTGCACACATAAGAAATTCAATGGCAAAACATGTCAAGTTGCATTGATGTAGGTCATATTGAACACCTTCATTGTCCTGTTGCACCAAGGGAAACACGTGAATACAGTCTTTAAGTGCATGGTGTTTCATTCAAACAATGAGTGTTCCACAGTTGTATTGTAGTTGTAGCTCTACATATAGAGATCATGGATGTGGATATAGTAAAAGACTTACATGCATGTTTTGGCAGTCAGGGGCATCAAAAACAGGAAATGGGACTTCTTGGATGAATATAGAATGATTTGACAAATAACTACTAGAGATACCCACTTCTCTCTACACTAAGGGCTGAGAGGCTCTATGTACAGCCAAGTTTACCAGGGATCCAAAGTGTATGGATGATGCAAAGAGGGTATACGCATGCCCAAGATATTGGTTTGTGTGGCTTCCACCCGTCACGACTGACGCCCATGCATTATCCATATACCCACGTTGGCGGTATATGATAGAGGAGGGCGTGACGACACGACGAGCCTCCGCAGTGTCCCGAGACTTTTGTTGGTTTGTGTGGCTTCCACCCGTCCCGACTGACGCCCATGCATTATCCATATACCCACGTTGGCAGTATATGATAGAGGAGGGCGTGACGACACGACAAGCCTCCGCAGTGTCCCGAGACTTCTCCAACATCTACAACAGTGCCGGCGAGACGCGGTCGATGCATTCCGGTAGTCCTGTTGGCTTCTCTGGAGTTAGGAGAGTTTTCACGGTGGGTTCAGACCCGCGCACCCGGTGGACTGTACAGGTGCGACGAGGAGACCCGGTGGCTGTACTAGCGCTTCCGATGTTCAGAAAGCCATGTGTGATGTCCGGACGATGATTCTCATGTTTTCTGGCACTGCTCCCATTTTCTTGATGGTCGAGACCCAGGCACTCGGAGAGTTGTTTTGGTGCCTCGAGGAGACCACGTTATAGTTATCATGGTGTACGCAGTGTGTTCTCCTTGCTGACTCGTTTGGGCTCAGCGGAGGTGACGAGGCCCGATGCGGCTAGCTGCCGGCGCCCCTACTTAAGCCCGCTAGGGGCTCATTTGCACTCTCTCCTTGTTCCTTTATATTCAGCATTCCAGACTTAGCCAAATTGCATTACACTCACACACAGAGCTCATGTTTGTTTTTGCATGGGCCTGCATGCCCTAAATTATTTCCAATTTGGTATCACAGCACAGGGGGGCGTGTCAGCAAAAAAAGCAGCAGCAGTGGGGGGAACGCAAAGAGAACGCACCACGTGGCTCCACGCCGGCAGCAGCGTCAAGGAGCGCGAAATGACTGCACGTGAATGCCACACGGGCGGTGAGTCGCAAACAGTAGCACTAGCGACTAAGGCGGCAATAACAATAGCAGTAGCAGGCGAAGCATCTGCGGTAGCTACGGTGCCACACAATAGGAGGAAGTGTGGTAGCGTAGCCGCTCAAAGCAACAACAGCTGCAATAGTGCATCAGCCGCTGCAGCAGCGGCGTCAGCAATAGCAGCATATAGCAGCAGTAGTAGCAGCCACTACAGCAGCGGCAGCAGTAGCAATAGCGTGCAGCAGCGATGGCAACAGCAGCAGCGGCAACAGCAGCAAGCAGCAACGGCGGCAGCGGCAAGCAGCAGCAACAGCAGCGCCGACAGCAGCAGTAGCTACTACGTAGAGTATTAGCAGCAATAGTAACAGAAACAACAGCAGTAGTAAAAGCAACAGCAGCAATAGCAACCGCAGCAGATGCACGTGCCGCTGCAGCTGCTGCTACCGTTGCGAGGAGGGCCTCGCAGCTGTCCTCTGAGGGGGGGAGGCCCTCCGAGGGGGCCCGTCGGCCCCGTTTGCCCCCCTCCCCTCTTCTCGAGGGGGCCCTCGGAGGGCTCCGTCGAGCCCTTCCGAGGGGCTCGTCGGCCGTGTCGGCTCCGTCAGCCGACCGACAGAGGGGCCGACGGTGGAGAGGGGCGGACCTCCCTCCCCCTCCTCTGTTCCCTCCTGGCTCCCTCCTACGCCTCCCCCCACACTCGTTCGCTTGCTCGCTCAGCAAGCGAGCAAGCGAGCGTGTACGGGAGGGAGGGCCGGAGAAGCCGGACACTCCCCTTTCCCCCCTTCCTTACTGTCTCCGTTTGCCCACCTTAGGCGCAATCAAGAAAAGGGCGGGGACGAATAATAAAAAAACAAAAAGGGGTACGCCTGAAAGAGAGTGGAAAAGAAAAAAAAGAGCGAGGGCTAAAGGCGAGCAGAGGGGAAAACGAAATGAATAACAAAGAGAAATCGTACAACTACTACCGCCACAACAGTAGTAGCTTTCGTGGCAGCAATAGTAGTGGCCGGCGGAGCTGCAACGACTACATAGTGAGGGGCAGTTGCAGCTACGTTTTCACTTCGTTCTTCCCGGTTGACGGCAGATTGTCGTTGGCAGCGATTTCCGTTTCGAGACAAATCGTGGACAGACGTCTCCCTTGGGCCTGTGGATAGGTGCGCAGACTTCACTCCGTAGGATCGACGGTGGATTCGAGTCTTTCCATCTCCAAGGGCTGGGTCATCTACCGCTTGGAGCAGCAGCCACATCTGCAGCTGCCACCCCTTCTCTTCCTAGAGCAGTCTTTGCTCTATTAGTGGCAGTAGCATTAGTAGCCGCAGTTAGTGAGACTTTAGTCTCCGGGCGTGTTGTGGTAGTGCAGCTCATCCCATCTGGTCATGTTTGCTAACCCGGACGTCGTGACCTGTAGGAATGACAGTACCTACTAGCCTCATTCTCTCCCATGACTTGGTGTTTACCATCGGGAGTATGTGCTCTCGGTACCTATCCATCGTCTAGCGCACGAGATGAGTGTGCAGACATCTGAGCAGGCGCCCTGCGCATTTGCCTGTTACTATTGTGGTGATGGACGTCATGGTTGGCGTTGCTGTTGGACGCGCCCTCCCAGCAAGCATTCACCTTGGCTTCAGCCTCATCTGAGCATGCGTCCTCAAACAGCATGCGGATCTACCAGCATTGGAAGATCCGCGAGCTGGACCTCTAGCGAGCATATTCGCCGAGATCCATGGCCTGCGGCAGATGATGCAGCGACTTTGTGACCACATCGTCACTAAACGTGCTTCTGCTACTCGTGTGTTGACGGCCTCTACGACCACATCTCCTCCATCCTCTCCTCCTTCCTCATTCGATGGTGTACCTTCAGCTCCACCTGCCACCCAGTCCCAGGTTGCCACCATCCTTTCGATCCTCCACTCTACTTGGACCACGATGCCACCTCGCAATGACATGTCTTCATGCAATCGTTCCAGTCGTGTGTCCCCGCGGCATCGTCAGCGCTCAGCACGCCGTGCTCAAGCCGGTTTGGATACATCCTCCACCTCCTCGACTTTCGTTGTTGTACCTGTTGAGGGGGCTTGTGGTCACCACTTGTTTCCTGTTCTAAATGAAGCGACAGGATCCGCACTCGCCCCGGGCCATGGTGCCCGAGCATCAGCTCAGGCAGACTCAGATCATATAGGGACAGCACATGGCGTGGAGTCTGATCCCGACATGGCGTACATGGTAGAGACTTGCCTGTCATCATCCGGCCTGGATCAAGATCGTCCACAGTAGCAGGTGACATCAGGAGGAGCACAGGCACGACGTCCCTTGACGGTGCCACTCGCGGCTACGACCGGTGGGAGCCCGGCGGTGGCACAGGGGTCTCGTACAAACCGAGATGCATCTACTAGACTTTTAGGGGAGAGTGTGCGCAGGATTCACACAAGTCTGGCGGGTGTTGGAGTACTTGGGACGTGCATGTCATCAAGGTCGACATCTACGCTGGGGCAACAACCGGACATTCTACATTAGCAGGTTGCACCAGGAGGAGTACATGTCCCGTGTACCTTGGCGGTGCCACTCGCGACTCTGATCGGCAGCGTCCTGGCGGTGGCACAGCAGTATCGTGCGGAGAGGGATGTCCCATACGGATTCCCGAGGGCGTTGGCGCATGGGACTCACACCAGCCCGACAACGGTCGCAGTGCATGAGCAGAGTCGGGGTTGGTCCTTTAGAGGTTGAGGCATTCTTGATAGCAGTTGTTCTGAGAGATGTCGCTATGACATATGCTGCAGCAGACACAGCAGGCTCCACCGTCTCATCAGCATTGCCTGAGGACCAGCTTCAGCGTCAGGAATCGTCCATGTTCCTACAATCTCTGGGTTCTCGTACACACGACGGAGCAGCGACATACATGACAGAGTCAGATGGTGGTCCTCACTCTATCATCGAGCAGGTGGCAGCGACTAGCCTTCTCGGCGAGACAGTGCGTGAGCGCCAGCAGTGCTTGCTAATTGCCTTGACAGGCATTGTTGAGCCGGAGTCCTGTACGCATGTGTCCACTACAATGGCAGACGAGGACACTGGAGCAGATCCGTACACTCAGATGGAGTCACATCGTCAGCAGGAGCTGAATTCTGCCCCCTCGTTCTCACTTGTTGGTGACCTTGCTGATCACATGGACGCTGAGAGTGGCAGTACCGGCACGGACGACATTTCCACATGCTCCGCAGACTCTGACAACTCCTCTTTCTCCTTCTCTCTTGGCGTGCGACCGCTCGCTCCTCGTATGACAGACACGAGCTGTGGTATGGATGCAACACCTGCATCTACATCCGATGTTGCAGCATCTCAGTACATTGTGAGTTTGCTTGATACCCAGGAGGATGCAGCAACACCAACACATGCAAACATGCAGATAGAGCTGTACTCGCGAGTTCTACAGTCTGCATGTGCAGCATTGAGTGAGGCAGAGTTCATGCTACACGAGGTAGTCGTGGACCACCTCCACATATCTGAGGCATTTTACGCTGACCTGCAGGAGCGTGTAGTGATGCTGCAGCGGGAAATGATGGCAACACGAGAGCAATTCTCAGAGGAGGGGAGCATCACTACTATCGGCACGAGCCTTCCGCCACCCGCATCTGGCACATCCATACTCGGGGATTATGACATTCGACAGAGACACTACCATGGGAGAGCTGAGCGTGCCTTCACTTTCCTCAATCATTGCTCCTGCTGACTGTGTCATCGTTCCTCCTTGTGCGGCTGCCATCACGCATCTTCATCCACCCAACTCAGCTACTCCTCCATCGTCACCTTCGTCCATGAGCGGTGACCCGGTTCGTTGCTCCAACCCTCCTCCTCTGGTAGTAAACCCTTGTGCCTGAGGGTGTGCTATCTCGTATCGGAGGCCAGCTCCGCCACTTCATCCACGCATGCGTGCTGCTTGCCCATTTCCTTTCCTCTGGCGTACACAGATGCATCGCGGTAGAGCGGGGACAGGAGAGACTGTGATTTGGGACCCTTGGCAGTCACGCGAGGACTGGTACACCCCAGGTGATGCAGCTGCAATGTGAGGAGTCGTAGCCGGAGACACATTTAGTCTTTAAGGGAGGGAGCCGACTCGCACGTGACAGGGAGAGCTATCTCTGCATGATGGACACACCACATGAATCATCGCCCAGGGTCTGTTCAGCTACAAAATCGGCATCTCCATCAAGGACATCGCTACCAGATTCATCTGCCTAGGGGGAGTGTTGTGTGGACCTCGACCTGACGTGACGTCATGGGAGATGCATGGCGAGTTCCATGCGCTACTGTGAGCATCTACAGCATCCGGCGTGTGGCTCATGTAACATGCCTGCACAGTTGCATGTGGATGGTAGCACACTATTGGTTGAGACCCCGACACTTGGTGGGTTGTACCAGTGTCACGAGGAGAACATGTGATCGTGTGTCTTGGTGTGTGGCTATACTGCGTGTGGCATGTGCATGCGAGTTGAGTCGCTCTTAGTGGTCGAGACCTGGACACGTGGTGAGTTGCACCCGTGTTACGAGGAGATTCTCCCATTATCCTTTATTTGGATGATGATGCTATTGTGTTGGATTGCTCGTAGCGGTCGAGACCCGGGCATTGGTACCGCCAATGTCACGAGGAGACCATCTTGTCGTCTGACAAGTGTATGATGTGCATTACACTGATTTGTGCATGTGTGCATCACTCCTCTCATGGTCGAGACCTAGACACTTGGTGATATGTGCCAATGTCAAGGGAGACCTTTGATGGGTAGCAGATTAGTGTGTGTGTGGTTTACTGGTGCACATTGTGGTCTGGCATACGTTGTTGTTCTGTGACTTCGTTCATTTGTTCTGGCGTGGACGGCTATGTCAGCCAGGGGGAGTGTTGGTTTGTGTGGCTTCCACTCGTCACGACTGATGCCAATGCATTATCCATATACCCACGTTGGCGGTATATGATAGAGGAGGGCGTGACGATACAACGAGCCTCCGGAGTGTCCCGGGACTTCTCCAGCACCTACTACAGCGCCGGCGAGACGCCATGCGTTCCGGTAGCCCTGTTGGCTTCTCCGGAGGTCGGAGAGTTTTCTCGGTGGGTTCAGACCCGCGCACCCTGTGGACTGTAGCGGTGCGACGAGGAGACGCAGTGGCTGTACTTGCGCATCCAATGTTCGGAAAACCGTGTGTGATGTCTGGACGTTAATTCTGAGATTTTCTGACACTACTCCCATTTTCTCGGTGGTCAAGACCCGGGCACTTGGAGAGCTGTTCCGTTGCCTCGAGAAGACCACCGTTGTCGTTATCATGGTGAATGCAGTGTGTTCTCCTCGCTGACTCGTTTGGGCTTAGCGGGGGTGACGGGGCCCGGTGCGGTTAGCTGCCAGGGCCCCTACTTAAGCCCGCTAGGGGCTCATTTGAACTCTCTCCTTCTTCTTTTTTACTCAGCGTTCCAGATTTAGCCAAATTCTTGCCGTCTTGCACCGCACTCACACACAGAGCTCATGCTTGTTTTTGCATGGGCCTGCATGCCCTAAAATATTTTCAGTTCAAGATCCACACCATGGTCTCCGGTTCAAGAGTTCTAGACGTCCATGTTGGCATCATTAACTGGCTCTAGATGTTTTGGACTAAGCCAATTCTTTATCTCGCCAAAGTGGCCACTGTACTCCTCCGCGTGCTAGTGTAGCTTAGTGGGTGTAAGGCATATTACCCACTTTGCAAGGGCTTCATCATTTTCACTTGGAAGGAAGGACGCCCATTGTATCGATTAATTGTGAGAACTTGCACTTGGTTTGGTAAAAGAAATTCAGTTCTAGTTGCTATCAAGCAATACATCATAATTTCTCATATGTTTTACACCTCTACTTGAGGATTAGTCTCGAGAAGCTTAGGGTCACTTCCAAAACTGACTAATCAGTCTTTGGTTAAGCGTGCGACGGCGCGAACGGTCAAGGCAAGGAGTTCCGCGGGTTGTTGACTACATCATTCACCGGCTCTCTAGTGTGAGAGGATTTTTTATGGTGGGATTAGCAATTGAATTNCTCATATGTTTTACACCTCTACTTGAGGATTAGTCTCGAGAAGCTTAGGGTCACTTCCAAAACTGACTAATCAGTCTTTGGTTAAGCGTGCGACGGCGCGAACGGTCAAGGCAAGGAGTTCCGCGGGTTGTTGACTACATCATTCACCGGCTCTCTAGTGTGAGAGGATTTTTTATGGTGGGATTAGCAATTGAATTTGCCCAATATCAAGTGCTAAGTTATGGGGCTTCGCGAGCCCAAAGCCAAGTAATTAGTTGAACTAAATGGACAAAATTCTTGAAACACGTCTTGTGGAGACGAGTTATCTAGTACTTTATGTATCCAATCACGTGTCTAGAACTCACTCTTGTAAGTACACCGACTTATGGTTTTAATCATTTGTTCAACTCCAATCAGAGAAGCTTCTAGGAACCTTCCAAACCACTTGCCGTGACACTAGGCGTCAACGCTAGGTCAGCGTGTGACAACGGTCACAAGTCAAAGGCAAAAACTGCAAGGGTCTGGGTAGGGACACGCACTGAGTGTCAAGAAGCTCAAATCTGAATATAATTGCAAGGAGAGATAACAACTCTCAAGGGTCTGGGTAGGAACACAACATAAATACCTGCTGCGGCTCACGGCAAGTGACGCACACGCAGTGTCAGTTTGTCCTAAAACTGGCCTAAAATCACTCTTTTGGCCATCAACCTGCGCATAGGTATCCGAATGCACCACCGTCTGAGCCTAGAGATGCAGAATCACAAGCCGGACNGAGCCAGTCCACCGAGAAAACTCTAGCGTCTGTAGAAAATCCAGAAAGGACCCCGGCAAGCACCCGGAATGTCGTGGTAGCTGTCTGGCAGTTGGTGGTGCACAGAGCCACCACTCGTCGGTGCCCTGGCGCCAGCTGCGTCTGCACCATGGATCATGTCGTCATGCTCTACGGTAACGCCGTTCTATATCACCAGTACGAGGTATACGGATAATCACCGCGTCATCGCTGGTGACGGGTGGAAGCCACACAAACCACCACTCCCCCTGGCTGACACAGCCAACACCACAATGACACGTGAGGGGCTACACTCACTGTCCGTCGTAAACACCAACCATAATACAAGGTCTCCTCGAGACAGTGGTGTAACTCACCAAGTGCCCGGGTCTCGACCGTGCAACACATAATCCACACACGCATGTGCCAAACATCACACAAGAGGTACAAAGCAACAAGGTCTAATCATGACCCTCAGAACATGTTTCCGGGGTCCGAGTCTTGACCACACCTGCTCGCATACGTGGAACATACATACCACATGGAGGCAATGGGTCTCCACGTCACACCGGTACAAGTCACCAGGAGCACGGGCCTCGACCAGCATACCTCAACCGGAGCAATGTGCCAGACACAAACTGACCAAGCTGTCCTCACAAGGGTGTCATGCCAAAGCCCACACACCAACACCCCCCCTGGGCTGCAAAGGCTAGCTCCCCCATGGATACACACCCCTCCAAGAGAATAGTAAGGGTGAAAATGTTGTTGGTCCAATGTGCTCCCACATAGCCTCACCCTGGAGCGACATCGTCTGTGTCGTTGTCGTCTCTTTTGTCGTCGTCCTTGTCGTCACCTGGAGTTGTGACTGGTGTAGCGCTGATCGCCTCCTCCAACTACATCACCTGTTGTATGTCTGCTAGCTGCTGAGGCGCACACCGCCATGCGGACTCTACAGCTTTGAGACGCGTGTGCAGCTCGTCGAGCTCTGCTGTAGCTGTCGGCCGGGTGCCTGCATCTGCAGCATGTAAGTGGGCAGTCGCGGAACAAACCTCACGGTGGACCTCAATCGCGTGCGTGTTGGCAAGAGCCACGGCCTCCTGTAGCCTCGCCGCCTCATCGCGTAGGTCATCCGTCGAATCATGTGTTGCCTGGCCACCAGCTGCTGGTAGGGCGTCGACACCAGACAACGTGTCGACATCTGCAGCGTCTGCATCTGAAAGTGGTCCTACTGTAGAGGCACCGGCTACTTCTGGCATATCTGTCACTCGGCCGTCGACTCCTGGTTGGACGTCGGCATCCGTCTTTGAATCTACCTCTGCTACATCGTCGCCGTCATCGGGAGCCCGTACAGTGTCCCGGGGCTCCTCCCAACCACTGGTGTGCAACCAATGGTCCACCTGCCGCTGAACGTCCGCCCGTCTGCGACGTGCATCGTGTAAAGACCTCTCGGCTCCCTCAAGACGCGTGTGCACATCCTCCAGGCACTCCTCTGCAGCCTGCCGTGTCCAAACATCCATAGTCTAACAAAGGCTGCTGGCCTCCCAAAGCTCGGCCATGAGACCCTGCACGCGCGCCTCCGCTCGAGCCACATCCACCTCCTGCTCGTCGACCGCGGAGCGCAGGCGCTCCGGTACAGGAAGTGTAGCTCGGATGTGTGTAGGTGTGTCGTCGGCTTGAACCGCCATAGTGTCAGCGATGCCAGTGAGGGCAGCCATGAGGCAGAGGTCTGCAGCTCGCTCTGCATCCTCCACGGTAGATGCGCCTGCAGGGGTGACTGCTGTAGGCTCAGCTAATGCCGTGGGCACAACCGCCACACCGCTGTCAACAGTGTGGGCCACGGTGGTAGCTGCTCTTGCACGGGCCGTCACTGCTGAAGCATCCACTGATATCACCTCCTCCAACTCTCAACGCAAGTCCGACCATCTCCACACTACACCGTGGAATGTCCACTCAGCAGCCTCGAGGCGCGTGTACACATCCTCGACGTCTACTGCTGCTAACCAACGACCCGCAGCGTCTGCGGTACACCAACATGTGCTAATTGCACGTAGCTCAAGCATGAGGTCATGTAGGTGCCTGTCCGCACGTGTGACTACATCCTCCTGGTCGCGAAGCGCAGAATGTAAATGCTCGAGCGCAGGGGCCTGCTCGGCTGTTGGTGCATCAGCTAGTACTCGAGCTGCGTCCTCCGCGACGGCTGCACCTCCACAGACAGCTACCGCAATGGCATTGGCCATAGCAGAGGTGCTGGCAACCTCGACATCTCCTACCTCTCCGTGTACCCAGTCCGCATGTGTATCTGCAATGGCAGATGCTGTGGCCGAGGGAGTCTCTACCCCTACGCAGGCTGTACCAGCTGCTATAGGAGCGACGACCATCGAGGTGTCTGCACCAACAAGCGCATCCACTGCCTACCTCCTGTCAGTAGCAATGACTCAACTGCTACTACTGTCACGACGTCGATGGCTGCTGACACACCCACTGCTTGGACGTCTGCTCCACATGTGTCCGCTGTCATCGCAACTGCTACTACTGCCCCATCCACTGCTGCTGCCACACATGCCTCTGTGGTCGTGGTCTTTGCTACGTCAACTGTAGTCTCCATCTCCATCCCCATCTCTATGTCTGCCTCCAACTCTCCGTCGGACCACTCGTCCACCTCCGACTCCACGTCGGACAACTCCTCAGATGTTTCTTACTCATTGAGAGCGTCCTGTCGTGAAGCACCGTCTGTGGCATCCCTGCTGCCCTCTTCGGTGGTCGTCGGCAGACACTCCATCCTCCCCTCGACCAACGCACCGGTAGAAGCTGCGAAGGGATGTCACAACAACCTTGCAACTAGGGACGAGAGAGTCATCCCCGTGCTGACGTCTGCCACTGCTGCGACTGCTACTACCTCCTGGGCACGTCTCGCCAAATGTGTCGTCCGCTGCCTCACGTGCCCAGTGCGAGCGCAACGACGCCAAGCTGGAGGGACTAGCACAAAAGCGGAGGGGTCAACGGTCGGGATGACTCTAACTGACTCCAGGACAGAGCGAAGGGCATCAAAGGTGGAGCTAAGGTCGGGAGGAGTGGCATGGTCAGGTGATGACACCGATGGAGGTGAGGATGGCGAGGAGGAAGGTAGGGGTGTCTAAAGGGGCACGGTGGCAATGGCCCGCTCAAAGACCACATGGTCTGTGAGCTATTGCACCATGCGCTTCAGACCCTGGAGCTCGGCGTACAACACCGCCATAGCTCCACTGAGGGGTGCGACGGCATGAGCTGATGTCTCTGAGTCGGATAGTGGAGTAGGGCGGGACCGTAACCAGGGAGGTCGCCACCCAGCACGGCGCTGGCGACACTGGCGCCAGCCATGGTGTCGGCCGCTGCAAAAGTAGTAGGCAAAGACGTTGGACGCCTGGGGCATGTGCCACGGCTGCAACTACCACTACGCTCGTGGCGCCTCCCACACTTGCAATGCCGGTGTCGGCCAAGGCGCCGGCTGCGCCCCTTGCCACGCCGGTGTGTTCATCTCAAGAGCGTGGCATGGGTGAGTGCATAAGACACTCGCTCCCGCTGGCACAAGGCCACAGGGGGAACAGGAAGATCAAAGCACAATGTCTCAAATGTGTTGTGACGCGTTCACGAGGACGGCCACCACCACGCTCGTGGTACGTTGATGTCCGACTGCTACGCGTCTATCGCATGGCTGCCGTGCGACCCCAAGTCGCCTTCGGTGCTGTTTTTTCTTCGGTTGCCATCGTCAGCCGACGACTCTGGCCTCTGACCACCTTCCTCGGTGCTGCTACTACCGCGTCTCACGCGGCCGTTGCTGTTGCTGCGGTCGCCGTCGTTTGCCGACGACGAGTTAGTGCACCAACGTGTGGGTGCACCCATATTTTTTCTTTCTTCACCCCCCCTTTTTTTTCCTTAGGTGCCACCTCCTCGGGTGCCCCTTTCGGGGTTGTCCTGGGGTGGCCCACTCGGGACCCCCCCCCTCCCGTGTCCTCTCCCCCTCCATTTTCTTTTTCTTTTGGCTGCCTGGCTCGACCCTCGCGGCGAGCTCGTCGATCGGACGACCTCGTCGATCGGCGGGCTCGCCGATCACCGCGAGCTCGCCGCGAGATCGCCGCGGGAAGCAGCAAGGCAGCTTCCTGTCGCAGCAATGGGGGCAGCAGCAGGTGCTGCTGCCGCCTTGGCTGCCCCTGCTACGCGTGCTGCTGTTGCTGCTACTATGCGCGTGTGCAGGTGTGACTGCACAATGCAGCTGCTCGCCGCAGCCGATGCTGTTGCTGTTGCTGCCGTGCGGTGCTGCTGCTGTTGCAGTTGCTATTACTATTGTAAGGCGGTGCTACGCACTGCTGCTGCACGCTGCTGCTAGGCTGATGCGCAACGGCTCCTGGAACGCTACTGCTGCGCTGCCCTGCTGTTGCTGTTGCAAGGCTCGTTGTGAGCAGCCACGCCGCTGCTGCTCGACGGCTCAGCTTCGAGGTTGTGATTGTTACTGGCGCATTGGCTGTCGTGGCTGCGGCTGCTGCTGCCTCCCGGCTGCTGTGGCTGCTGCCGCCGCTGGTTGCTGCTGTTGCACGTGGCTCAAACGGCCGCTGCCATTTCCAATGTTGTGTGCTGCTGCCGCTGTTGCCTCTGCTGCAACGTACTTGTGATGGGTTCTCCCAGGACTTGCAGCTGCTTCTGTGGGTGGCTACTGCTGCTGCCACTCACTGCTGCTAGTGCTGGTGCGTCTCTCTTGTGCACAAGCGCGAGCTGTGGCTCGCCTGCTCTGATATCAAGAGAAGCTTCTAGGAACCTTTCGAACCACTTGCCGCGACACTAGGTGTCAGCGCTAGGTCAGCGTGTGACAACGGTCACAAGTGAGAGGCAAAAACTGCATTCGTCTGGGTAGGGACACGCAAAGAGTGTCAAGAAGCTCAAATCTGAATATATTCGCAAGGAGAGATGACAACTCTCAAGGGTTTGGGTAGGAACACAACATAAATACCTGTTGCGGCTCACGGCAAGTGACGCACGCGTAGTTTCAGTTTGTCCTAAAACTGGCCTAAAATCACTCTTTTGGCCATAAACCTGCGCACAGGTATCCGAATGCACCAGCGTTTGAGCCTAGAGATGCAGAAGCTCGAGCCGGACGCTACAGCTGGTCACACGCACAAGTCTGGCATCAATTGGTGGACACACAATGCAAAACATGCAAATCAGGCTCGAGAGCCAGTCCACCGAGAAAACTCTAGCGTCTGCAGAAAATCCAAAAAGGACCCCGGCAAGCACCCGGAATGTCGTGGCAGCTGTCTGGCAGCTGGTAGTGCACGGAGCCACCACTCGTCGGTGCCCTGGCGCTAGCTGCGTCCGCACCATGGATCATGTCGTCATGCTCTCCAGTAACGCCGTTCTATATCACCAGTACTGGGTATACGGATAATCACCGCGTCATCGCTAGTGACAGGTGGAAGCTACACAAACCTACACAATCAACTCGAGCGAACATTCGCACAAGACTATTCAATCTAACAAATGAGTCTGCTGGTTTCCTGATTTTGACTCAAGAGTTATACAAGGGCATGAACCCTCTGTCAGAGCAATCATCTATTCCTGTGCAAGTTTTGGAGCCCCACCTTAACGTGCAGGCCTGTGAGTGTTTCTTGAGTGTGATTGGGAAGATGGATAGAAACCTGCTTTAGTGCACTTCGCCCATCAGCGAAGTGGTCCGTTTCAGCTCTCCACGCTACCATTGGTTACTCCGCCCGTCACAATTCGCGCCTCGGTGTTGAATGACCTCCTGAGTCGAGATGTAGTCTCGGTTGGGCTGCGAGCAGTGGCTGCGCAATCGCTGAGCATGGCTTCCGGTA